>LGRX02026618.1:0-112913 GCA_001247695.2 Cymbomonas tetramitiformis | reverse complement strand
TTCTTATAATCCAGCGTAACCGGGGAAAGGGTCGCCAGCCAAGGACCTCCCAGGATGACATCCACCTTGAGGTCGAGTGGCATTACCCGAAGCTCAACCTGCTGGCCGTAAGACCCCTTCGACGTCTCAGCAAGGAGCTTGGGCCTGATGCAGGAATTAGCATCATATGTGGTGCCGTCAGCCACTCGAACTCGCATGGCTTGCTCGTGGCGCACCGGCTTGACGCCGGAGAGCCTCTGCAGTGTACTCTTTGCGATGATATTGGTGGATGCTCCCGAATCCACTAACACCTTGACTCTGACGCCCGCAATCCAGGCCCAAAACAGCAACAACGTCGGTGTGCGACTGTGCCTGTCGAAACTCCTCGGGCGCGCTCCCATCGAGGACACCGCTGCCAAGGACTCACACCAGCTCGGACTGATATCGCCGTCCTGCATTATGCAGTCCAGGCGGGTGACTGACGTTTCTGCGTCGGAGTCACAGTCCGGGAGGCAGTAAGTACACGCGTCCGCTAGCAGGCCGATGGCGACCGCTTTCTGAACTGCACTGCGCTCCGGGAAGTCTGGGGGGGACACCGCGACTTGGACTGACGCTGCAGCCAGTTTAGCCGCTATGTGCTTTCTGACTTGCTCGTCCCGGTGCATCAGCTCATTGTCTTGCTGAAGTTCCCTATTCTCCCTTTCCAACTCCTCCTTTACGAAGGCGTGGAAGTCCGCATGGCGTTCCGTTGAGGTAGAAGCCGGGTCCCTACCCTCCAACTCGTACCTGCGCTGCAATCGAGAGGTTCGAAGCGCCTTGTCTTCAGGAGTCAGCCATGGTCTGCGTTTCGGGCCCAAAACCTGGCGAGCCCTGCTTCGGGTCAACCACGGCCGACTGGGCTTTGGAGTTCTCTCTGGTGGTGAGAGTTCTTCTCCCTCGGCAGGCTTGGGTTTGGCAACGCGAACAAACCGTCCGAACTCCTGATCCAAGATGGCTTTGCGTCGGCGATTGAACTCGCGCACCCTGACGACGAGCCGCTTCAAGCGCTTATCTAACTCTTCTCGATTCAACTGGGGCTTACTAGTCGTGGGTCCAAGCTTCTGGCTCATCCGCCTTTGCCCTGCCCTCCAAAGCGCAAGGGACTTGACCGGCCGGACCTCCGACTCTTCCAGCTTTTTTAGATACCTTTCTAGCGCCCTGATGGCGGAACGCAGGCGAGCACTTGGCTGCTGGGCCTGAAAGGCTTTCCTAACTCTGGGGGGTAAACGCTGAGCTCTGAACTTCCAGTGCCCGCGAACTCTCGCAACATCCGACCCCTGGTTCTCCAGGTGCTGTTGGTAGACTGCCCGTGGCTCAACTGTGTGGCTCGACCGGTTTTTACCCCGGGTGTCCGCACCGGTGATCCAACAGAGCAGCTCCCACGGCTCCTCGGGACGCGGAACTGAGGCGGTCGCTGGGGTTCTGGCGGACTTCCAGAAGTTTGCCTGCTCTCTTTGGACGCGCTGCTCGACCGGTTCCCGCTCAGGAGGCTCTGGGCTTTCCGTGCGGGTGGCGGCTAGCATGTCTAAACCTTCCTGCTCATACCTCTCGACTCGACTCTGGCTCTTGAGGTGGCGCCTGGCGCGGCCACTAAGGTGTCTCCCACACCTTCTCCACCTATCATGCAGCACCTGCATCGCTGTGGACGCCGGCGCGGGGCCCTTTTGTCCCCCTGACCCCGCACTGACGGGGCCCGCGCCCTTTACTGCGGGGAGGACGCCCCGGGCTGGGGAGCGTCCTCCTGGACAAAATCCAATCCGATGGCAGCCAAAGCTTCCTCCACCGACTCGTCCCCTATCAACGCCAGGGTGTCCTCCAGGAGGCACTTGGCCCACTCCTTCGGGCGCTGGCCCGCCTGCGGACAGTCGCGGGCATAATGGTCCATGCTCTTGCACAGACGGCAGCCCTCGTACTCTGGGGAGCCGAGTCGTTGCCCTGTGGGTGTCGGAGCGCCGGCGGATGTCGCCATGGCTAGCAGCTCCTCCGTGACATCTACGTGGGCCAGCAGCTGGACCGAGCGGCTCGTCTTATCCTGGCTCTGCCGCAACTCCCGCTCAGCCTCTATGGCCCAAGTCAGGAGTTCGTGGCGGCCTTTACTGGCCGTCCGGCTCAGAGTCAGAACCGAAGCGCCTTTCCTCTCGGATATAAGGAAGACCTTCCTCCTTATCTCCGGTATCAATCCCGTAAGGAATATCTCCAGCAGCTCCTCTTCCGGCACCGGAGAGGTGAGCTCGTGGGCAGCCAGCATGCTCACGATGTCGTGAGCAAGGTGCACCCCGTCCCACAACTCGCGGACCGTGCGAGTCTGTCTGTCCTGACTTTGACGCACGCGACGCAGGAACGGACCGATCGACGCCATTTCCCCCTTGTCGGGCATCACCAGCTGCGCCAAGGGAACCACTATGACGTCCAAGGTGAGGTTCTTACCTTCCCGAGCCTCCGTCAACACCGAAGAAAGCTCGCGGTACTCGGAGCTGAGTTTGCCGAAGCAGTGTCTGGCCACTTCTGACAGCAGGGAGTGGTCCGACAACACCTTCTCCTCACCCCCGCTCTCTAGTGGTCCCAGACGCGCCATCCCCATGGCGTAGCGCACCGGCTCCAGTTCCCGAACCTCCCTGACCTGCCGAACAAATCGGAGGAGCCGACCAAAGACGTGGGACGACCCCTCCACCTCTGTGTGGTATTTGTCCACTGCCTTCTCCATGGCTCTGGTGGCCTCCTTGAGAGCGTGCCGCTCGTCCTTACGACTGTAATGGCTCCGGGGCTCCCTGTAACGAGAGGAAGACGAGAAGGTGAACTGGCTGTCGCCATCCCCGTCTTCGCCATCGCCGCCAGGGTCCTCGCCCGGACTCCCCGGGCCTCCCGGCCCTCCAGGGTCACCGCTCCCCGAGCCACCAGGACCACCATGACTGCCGGCACCGGGCATCTCCGAAAGCTCGTTTGGCTCCGAGTGCTCCAGTTGAGGGACCATCCCCCCCCCGTCTTCTGGCGTGTCTGCCGCCTTAGGAATCGGAGGTGGCATCACAGCCGGAAAGTGGTCGAAAGCACCGGGCCACACGTCCGCGGCGCAAAACCCACACACCGGCAGGTACACCTTTTTCATGAACGCCACCACACTTCTCTTAGCGCTCGCCCGACACGCCCACATACGCACCGGGCTCTCCTCGTGCCCGCACCCACAGCGAGCGCAGCTCTCTGCGACGGACGCCAAGGCCGTCGTGAGACTGTGAATCACCTGGGCCCCGAGGACCCTGTCCTCGTCCGAGAACTTTGCCTTCAGGCACTGCCTGATCTGGTTGGAAGGGTGTAAGCACCCGGCGACCTGACCAAGGGTGCGATACCTACGAGCAGCGTCGTAAAACAGGCGCTGGGCATCGATCCCCGAGTTGGCATACCCGACCACGTGCTTCCGGAGGGCGTCGCAGACCTGTATAGGAAGGGAAATAAAGTCCCATGAGTGCGGTGGAGACGCTGTCACGTCCGCGCGCGACTCCTCCGGAGGGCTTTGAACGTCCCGGTTCTCGACGTCACAGGTGACGACGGAAGCCGGCTCTACCAGCTCATGTCCCTCTCGGGAGATGGGCGTCTCCTGAACCGGACTCGACGCTGCCGCTGAGGGCCCCCGAGCGTCTGACTCCACGGGCCCGGGGGCGAGGCCTGAACCAGGGCGAGCCTTTGGACTTGTGACTCTATGACCGCCTGCAGCCTCTCCTCCAGCTGGGCCTCGGCTGCCGCTCGCCGCTCCTCGGCGGCTACCTGCTGAGCGACGCTCTCGTCGACAGCCAACTGCCGGGCAGTCTCCCGGGCTTCTGCGGCCAGCCGGTCTGCAGCCCAGCGCTCTTCGACAGCGCGTCGCTCGGAGACCCTGCGTTCCTCGGCAGCGCGCTGATCGGAGATCCTGCGCTCCTCGGCAGCTCTTTGACTCTCTTGGAGTTGCCGAGACAGCTGTTCCAGGCGAGCCTCGGCAGCTGCCTCCCGAGCTTGCGACTCCTTCTGCCAGGCTTCCTTCAGCTCTTGCAGGTCCTGACTGTTCCTGCTCGAAGTGGACTCCGGGGACGACGACGTGTTCCCTGAGGAAGTCGGACCGGGGTGCGGGACCGATGGTGCTCGACTGGGCTTCCGGGTGCGAGGCACCGGGCGACTGGGGCCGCTCGGCTTAGGCGCCTGAGTCCTGGGCCTCGGACGTTCCGCGGGATGCTCTTCCTCCGATGAGGACGAGAGGGGAGCAAACCGGTTCGACCAGTTCCCACCGGGGGCTGCGGAACTCGGAGGTGCTGCACCTGACTTCCTAAGACCCCTGTGTGACTTCCGGGTGCGGCCGCTCATTCTGACGGCCGCGACGACCGCTCTCCTTACCTCCTGGAGGTCCGCCCCTTGGCGTACCAGCTCCCCTGGTCTGCCGGCGTTGATGGCAAAGACAGAGAATCTACACCTCTCAAGGGAGTTGTGAGGGTCCTCGCGTTTTTGCTGCATCAACACCCTGGACTCGGAGACTGACTGCTGGTGGATCTCCAGGCGATAAGCGCCGTCCTCGGAGAGCCCATAGTCCTTGAGCTGGAACCACATTAGCCCTGACAGCGGGTGGTCTTTCCCCAGGCGCTTTAGGCCTCGACGGATGTCCTGCCACATAGACTCCTGGTCGGAATCCGAGCAAGAGCTGACACCGGATGAGGTTCCCGCCTTCCTTACTGGACGGCGGGCACTCGTTCCCTGGGACGAGTCCGAGCTGACTGGGGTCGTCCTGGGGAGCCGGCGCCACTCGCGAAGACACCTCCTACCCATCTGGGTCATCCGGTGTCTCCGGGCTCCAACCCACCAGGTGCTCCTCTCCTTGGCGAGCATCGTCTGCTGGTGCCATGCCATGAAGACAGCTCCAGCTTGACGTCTGCCTCTGCGCCACAGACCCTGTGTCTGGACGACATGCTGGCGCCATGCTGCGAAAGCGGACTCGACCCGGCGCCGACTGCCTTTGTCAAACAGGCCTTGAAGTTGGGCGACCTGTTGGGTGACGTCATTCCACGCTTGGAATGCCAGGCGCTGGAGCTCGCGCTGATGCGCTGACTGGTCCGTCCTGGCCTTCCATGCGACCCACGCAAGCCGCGCTGTTGCGCGCTGACGAGATGGCAGGGAGACTCTCGCACGTCGTTGCGCTGAATTCAGCGCCCAGGTGCTCCATTGACGGAGGGCCAATGCGAGCATGGACTGACGTCGCTCTCCTCGCCAAGCCGGATTGGGCTGGATGCGAGACTCGCGCCCCCGTGACTGGACGACGTCTAGCTGCTCTGGGCGCCGGACATCATCAGACTCCCCTTCTGCCGGGGGACTCCAGTCACTGGCTCGGTAAACCTCAAAGCGCCCTGGGGCACTGATGAGATTCCCTTGCTCGCTCCCCACGAGGGAAGAGAGGGAGGATGCTGCCGGTCCCGACGTCGGTTCCTGACGGACGACCCTACTACTCGCACTCCTGCTGGACGCAGGGAGTGGGGAGAAGGGAGCTGCCGAGGGGTTCAACCCCTTAGCAGAGCGGTCCGAGTCCGACCCGGAGCCGGCGCCTGCCGCCGGCGGTGCCGGAGCCTCGGGCGACGCACGCTTCCGGCGCGCCGGCTGCCGTAGCGCCGAGCTCAATGCGAGCTCGGACACTGGCTCAGCTCCACTGACCCTCGCTGGTGAAGGGGCTTTTGGTGGCGAGGCCCTACGGGGCCCACCAGACAACCCTGGAGGGGCTCTCAGGGGCGTGCGCGCCGGTGTAACCTCGAGGGCTTCACCGCCGTATTGGCGCGCAAGCGCGCGCCGCACTCCCCCCCCCCTCTCACGGGAGCGCCAATCCCGGCTGTCTGACCCGCCAGCTGCGCCCCAGAACTCCCCAGAGCCTGGGCCAACCGACAGGCCTGCAGCGCGAGACCCCGACCGACCGGACCCCACGGCTGAGCCGGGGGCGGCGCCGGCCCGACCCCCCCCACGCCGGCCCGACCGACCGAGGCATTCCTCTTCATCTGAATACATGGGCATAGTATGCGTGCTATGCGTGAGATCTAATTTAGCCAAAACCGAAAGTGTACACGACACACGTGGCAACTAGCACCCGATCCCAGGAATACGCCACTCGCGCGCGAGCACAAGTAAGCACACCGGCCGAAGCGCGGAGATTCCCGAATAGGGGGGACTAGAAGGCTAAATTAAAGGTAGGGGAAACCCCGAACCAACCCCGAATTTCAGCAAAGGCTTACGCAAAATTGAAAAATTTGCGCAGCGCTTCCGCCGCGAAGGGTCGGAATTGCCGAAAAACGGAGGCGATTTGGTCTTCCCGCACCTGCGAGTCCAAAAGCACGGATATGCGTGCTATGCGTGTATGCGTGCTAGGACCAAGGCAACGCTCGCACCTTAAAAGATTGTCGTCGAGCTAGATTTCTCCACACCGACGCGGCTCCAAGCAACCTGGAACCATCAATCCCACACACCACCGCGCAACAAGAACGAGAGCACAGGCATTCTCGATTTCGTAGTGCAAGTACTCGCTAACTAATCGCACAAGGCGGGGCGGGTTGATCAGAATTTGCGCAAGAAAGACAAGGAAGCAACGTGAAAACACGAACTAATTACCATTTTGTAGGAGTCCACACTTGACTTCTTCTCTTCTTTACGGTTTCGGACTTATACTATTCTACACTTATTAAACGACCGCACGAGGTATGCTTACGATTGGTCAACTACAAGACTTCGGTTTCGTAAATCTTAATAGTTATGCTTTTGCTATCAGTGCATGCTTTCAATACACAATATACAGCAGTTACGGCTCTTTACTTTTATGTTTTACTTTTCAGTTCAGTTCATCTCCCCGAAACGGGTTACTCTTAGAGTTCTTATACATTCAGGAACTCTTTCCATAACTCAACTGTACTGAGTACTCCGTACAACAGTCTAGGCACCTCACATCAACATCATTCTGATCGGTCCTACTGTACTCCGTACTGAGTACTTCTGCGTTTTATACTTAGCCGTTTTTCTTGCTCTTGTGCTTGCCTCCTAGCACAAATCCTGTAGCGTTTAGAAAATATAAATCATTTCTAACATAAACATCACCATTTGTTCTTTCTATATCATTATTTCCAATATCTGTCCATTTACTTGAACCACCGGTAAGTGCATTTCCATTCACCGTATCACATTGTAAATTTTTACAAACAATATTATTTCCAAAAGAAGACATATTATATATTATACAACAATATTAAAACATTTCGTATCCCATACCTTTATTAACCCACACTAATAAACCTTCACCAACATTTAATGTAGTAGTTTCCATTGCATATCCTATCAAAGCATCGTTACTAGATACAGCACCTGAAATTATTTCACCATTTGTACTACATTTGACCACTTGTCCTTTTGTCCAAGAAACATTAGTATTTTGATTTCTGCAGGTAGTGAAACCTCTACTTAAAACAAAACAAGAATTACCGGCTGTACTATCTTGTATACATACACCCAAAACACAACAATTTCCTGTTTCGGACCCAGGATTTGAATATATTTTCACACCATTTACATTTGTAGACAAATCATCAAATCCTACAATTGTACCGGCTGTGATTGTTGTAGAAGTTGTGTTTACAAAAGTAAAAATACTTCCGGTATGATTTATTGGGCTTGTCGGTAAAACTGATTTGTAACTTGATGTTATGTTAAGCAACGGTATTTGACAAACATTAAGTGACGCTGATGGTGATGTATACGCCCAGTTTATGGAATTGGTAATGTTTATTGCAGGTGTGTTTAGTTCGGCTGTGAGATTTATACTATTTCCTGTGTCGCCAACTTGCAGAACTTGTGAAAGATTTGGAATTGTTGAACCCGCTGGTTTGGCACCTTTACGTATTTCGCCTAAAGTATCGTCGTAGTACAACATAAGTGTTTCAGTTGATGTATCAGAAGAAGCTCGTATTGGTTTCACAATACAAGAGTTTGCTTGTGTATTATTTAATGCTTGACCGGTAGCATTGATACAAATTGTATTATCAATAGATGAAACGGCTCCGGTATTTTGATTTGCATATGCACCTATTGAAACTGAATTCACACCGCTATAATTTTCACCACTAAATCTACCAATAGATATTGATTCCACACCGGCGTTGTTTTGACCACTATCATCACCTAAATTTACAGAATAATTCCCCGCTTGATCATTTGCACTCCCAGAACCAATAGCTAAAACATCGATTCCACAATTAAAAGAACCTGCATTTCTCCCAAGCAATATTGATCGTTGTGCATTTACATAACCGTCATCATTGGTTGTCTCCCCAATACGAATTTTGGCATCTTGTGTGCCGCCTCGAATTCTAATTAAATTTCCATCTATTTCATCTTGGTTTATTGTGAATTTTCCACTCCCGGTAAAAGAAATATCATTTGTGGTAGTGGTACTTCCTTGGTCACAAACAGATTGTAAATTTTGGTTAGCCCCGGAAGGAAGGTTTTGAAGCAAAGAACCGTCACCAATAAATTTTCCAGAATTCAAAGTAATATCACCGGTGTTTAAAATTAAAGGTCCATCATTTAAAAGTACACCTGCTCCAAGTGGTTCTACGTTTAATGTTGTTTGCATAAATGACCATTCATTTATACCGGTGTCTCCTATTTTCAATCTCGTTTGAGAAACAGGGTCTAAAGATTTTATTTCAAATGAACTATCAAGTTCATCTAAACCTATGGAAAATTTTGATTTGCTTGCAGGATTGTTTAAAATGAAGTCATAAAAATTGATGTTATTCACTAAATTTAAATCACCATCAGTTTGTAATTTCATAAATTCTCTTTGATTATTTACATCAGAATTGTCAATAAAATCAATATCATTTTGATAAAAGAAATCTGAAGCCATATGAACTGTTTGACAAGGATTTGAATTATCACCTATTTGATTTACATTTAATTGATTAATTGTCAAAGGGTCAGGAATAGTTGTAGGAGTTTGATTTCCATTAAATGTATTTGCGACTATATTATTTCCAAATGAAGACATTATAAATTACAATATAAATAAAAATTTATTAATTTGCAAGTTTCATAAATACCGTTCCAAATTTATCAGCAGGATTAGCTTTGAATACGTATAATCCATTTACGGGTGTAATATTTTCATCCGGTGGAACGTTGGTTGTTTCTACAATAGGCAAACCATCAAATCTTACTTTCATATTATTTGCTTTTGCAGCCATATTCAAATTTACAATACCAGGGTCACCGCTTTGACTACCATCAATGTTCATATTGATATCAGCTCCAATCATTTGAAAAGTTGTTCTTGTTGTTTTATCTTGAGCACCAATAAACACACCGTTATTTACTTTGATATTTTTATCTAAAACAAATTCATTTCCAAAAGAAGACATTATATATAATATCAAATGATTTTTATATTACAAAGAATTTTGGTGCAAGTTTAAATAATTTATTGTTTAATGGATACATATCAGGAAATGAAAACATAGCATTTTCTTTTGTGATTTTGTCACCGTGTCCTAATGTATATGATTTAAAACCTGACATAAGGTCAACATTAGAGACTCTTGCCGGTGGTCGTAAATCTTGTATTGTTTTGCAGGGAATAATCATCATTGAAGGACTTCTAAATCCTGAAGTTAACATTAAATTTGGTAATGTAACATTTATTTTCCCTAAAGATTTTCCTAGATTTTTAGAGTTTATTTGTCCAGCTTGTTCTACCATATATTATTTATAAATAAATAAGTTTTACACAACAACTTCAATCATTCTGCCCATACCTATACGAAGTGTAGATGTACATTCACAAATTACAAAAGTTTCATTATCAACACCGGGAATAGCTTCTTGTAAAGCATCTGTACCTGCTTGTGTTTGTAAGAAGAATTGAGAGTTCAAACCACGTGTATCTAAGCCACTAAGACTACGAACATTCATTTCGGAAGGCATATTAAGTCTTAACATAGCAGTCCAATAAGAATTATACCAGTTCTCTAAAGAATTTATTTTGCATCCAGCATCATTAGAATAATTGTCAGCTTTTCCTATAGTTAGTAAGTTGAAGGCATCCAAAGTTGTTGCTCTATAATTAGGATAATAAAGTGAATTTATATTATATTGCCAAGAACTAATTTTTCCGGCGTAAAATCTAAAATATGACGGCACATAAGTTGCCCCGATTTTATTATCAATTTTGTGCAAACCTGTATTTGTTGAATTATAAAATGAAGGTCTTTGAACGGCATACAAATTATCTAAACATTGAGTAGATAAAGAAAATCTCGTTGATTTATCCATTTTTGTTTGAGAATCCAAAAATGTGAAATAATTTTTAAAAGGCACCTCAATGAATGAATCTTCTCTTAATTTACGTTCTACGGCGCTATCATAAACACCATTTGAAAATGTAATTGTTTCAATTGTAAAATGCAAATCTTGTAATTCCCAAGAAGCATTTGCAGCAAGTTGGGCCGCCCCGGTTCCATTAAAACCATTTCCAGCTCCTAATAATTTTTGATATGCCCCTAAAACTTCCGGACCGTGCATATAAAATCGTATTTGTATACTTGGTAATAAGGCCGTATCAATATAGTCCGGACTTGCTTCGCCTATAAATTGTAAAAAGTTGTTTAATATATATGGTCGTAATTCTGTATAATAATTATCAGTATTTACATTTATTTCTTGATTTTTTAAAACTCTTTGATAAGAAACTTCTTTATTTAATGTTGTTTTAATGTTGTCCAACACAGTTGAAACGGTTGAATATTGTTGCATACCACTTGAAATTTGAATTCCACCGCTATAGACTTCTACTCTTTGAATTAATTTTTCAATTCCATTTGGTAATGTTGTAATTACTACATCAGGATCTCCCGCAGCGTTGGTACAAGCAATATTAGTTTCATTAGCACGACCTTGACAATGCAAACTCAGACTTTTCATATTTATTAAAGAGTTCACAGGTAAGTTTAACGTTATCACACCATATGGAGATACTTTCGTCAAATTTGTTGTTTCTAATCTAAAATAGTTGGTAGAATAACCGTTCATTTTTTGAAGACCAAATGCAAGGCTATAAGGTAAAGACATTTTATATAATATATATTATAAAAAATTGTTCATTGAGAATACTCTTTTAATTTCAGGGAAATTGCAAAATTAATGGATTGTTCGGTACCATTTTTTGACAAGGCTGTTGGAATTAATCTTGATTTATTATCGGTTATTGAAATTCGTAATTGACAAAATTGTGAGGCTTGTACATCTATACCAAAGTTTTCATCAAAATCTAAATAGGAAATAAATTTAGTAGAAATATCAGAAGGTAATAATACTTTTCCTAAAATGTCGCTACTAATTATTAAATTTTGATTTATTTGGTTTGAAAGATTTGTACTTTGTAAATTATTAGTTGGTAATGTAGTGATTCTTAAATAAATAGCATCATTTGTTTGTAAATTACCCCCGAAATTTAGATATAAATATTACATCAGGTGTTTCAATATCAAATAAATCATTTACTTGAGAAATGTTTGTTAATCCTGCAACAGATTTATTTGTTAGTCCGCCTAAAACTTGATCAACATCATTGTATTTCCCAGGAGAATTATAGATATCATTTAATGCATCATCTAATGGACTGCCCGGAACGGCTTGAAAATCTCCAGTTATTGAAAATGCAACAAATTTAATATTGGGTGCAGCCTTGCTTAAGGTAATTGTAAAATGTCCTGAAATAGCATCAAATGTTACGTTTACCCTATCGGCGGGTCTAGCAAAATTAAAATTTGTTACAAGAACGTCTAAAATAATGGTTTCTAAAATGGTTTTTAAATCATCTAAATCTGTATAATTTCCATCAGGTATTCTACATTCATACAATTTATCTGTGCTTGTTTTCGCTATATAAAAAATACCATTATATTCATTAATTGTGTACCAAGTTTTCGCAGCGGTAAAAGAGTTTAAAATGATTTTTAATCTATTTGTATTTCTATAATTTGTTAATTGTGTTGGGACATTTATATTGATTATTCTTGAATCACCGGAAGTTGATAAATCTTCGCTAGATAAATAAAGGGTTCGTTCAGATATTGGATTCATTAGTATCTCTATTTAATATATGAATATAATTTTTATTTTTATCAATTTCTTTTTGTGTGTCTCTATGTAATGGTAACGGAATATCATCAACATTTCCTTCATACATTCTTTCATAAAATTGTGGTCGTGCTATAAAATCATCAATAATCAATTCTAAATAAAATGCACATAAATTAGGGTATAATATTTTTGCATTTTGTATCAATTGTTCACGTTCCATAATTTATCAAAATATTATTTTTGCTGTTTTTAATTGTATTTTCATTAATATTTGAATATTTATTTGATAATGATTTATCAACATTTCTACTAAAATTTGTCATTCTTTGTGGACCTTTGTTAGAAATATAATCTGCTAACATTCTTGCTTCTAATGGAGCATCATCGTGTAAATAATTTGCATCAATATCACGTGTTCCTAGCATACCAAATATGCCTAATGGATTTGAATATTCTGAAATTTTATTAACAAATTCTTCGGGTGTAGCATTGTCTCTATACATATCAATAGAATCATTCAAAGCACTTCCAAAAGAGTATATATTGAGCCCCGTCCCTATAGTGTTTAACGTTGATTTTACTAAATTGACTTTACTTACTTTGTTGTTTTTTGGTAATTGAAAAAATTGTTTCAAATTATGTGGAGATGTTATATATTGATAAGGTTGTCTTAAAAAATCGTAAGGATTTTTATTTTCAAAATAATGAAACAACTTTCTATTTGAATTTGATGGTATTTTTAAGGCTCCCGCAGTTGCCCAATCAGTTACAATTCTATGAATGTTTTGAGGTGCATTTCCGACAATTTTCGGAGTGTGTAAATGAGATAGGAAAGGATTAAATGTCGTTGATTTTACATTGAAGTTTTCCCCAACGTGTATTGCTTTGGCTCCTCCTAATGAGGTTCCTAATAATTCTATTTGATGGTTAGGGTATTTTCCCAAAGTTCTTAAATAAACATTTTCGGCGCGTTTAAAAGAGTTTCTTTGTGAATGATTTCCTTTAATTACCGAAAGAATATCTGCCTTGTCTTCGTCTAAGAATTGTGGGTTAGAACTTGCCCCGTGGTATGCTATTTTTACCTTATTATTTCCATTATTAAAAACGGCTGCATCGTAGTTTGACAAATGTGGATCTAATTTAAATTTATTATTCAATATTTCTTTGTTTAATTGTTGTTGAGCCATAGTGATTGTTGTGTGTTCATACCCACCGGGATAATTTAAGTCCGGCTGAAAATTTCTTGACCCTAAATAAGAGGAAATTCCAACAAGATATGCCTTATCTCTTAATTCATTTGTAAATGTTTGATTGATTTGTGATGGTTGAAGTTCGGCTAATTGTTGAAATAAATTGTTTAATTGAAGTTTGTGTTCTTGTACTTGTTTGTTCATAGATTCATTTGTGGTATCAGTATAAAAGTCTTTTTCATTTTGGAAAGTCTTTCTTTTAAAGGAGTATTCTTTTACTTTGGACTTGGAAAATGTGTTATATTTATCAATACAAAAGTCATTTTGGGAATAAAGCTTGGAACATATATGCCTTTTCATATATACTATATAAATTATGCAAAAAAGTCTTTTTGGACATTATAAAGAGTTTTCCAAAAAAAACGCAAATTTTTTTCGGGCAGTTTTATACAATAGACAACATATATCTCTATCATATATCAATAGCCACAACTATATATATATGTATATGTATATAAAAAGTCTTTTGGACATCATAAAGAGTTTTCCAAAAATCCACGCAATTTTTTTCCAAATAATTTTCTTGAATAGAATACATATATTTTGGTCCTATATCAATAACAACAACTATATGTATTCTAAATGTATTATATTATATGTATATGGAAAAGTCTTTTCAAATATTAACATATATATGATATGCACTACCAATGTATGCTATGTTGTGCCAATTTATGGTATGCCAATGTGTGCTTGTGCTATGCCAATGTATGCTATGTTGTGATAATCTATAATATGTGTATATGTATGCTTGTGCTATGCAAATGTATGCTATGTTATGCCTTTGTGTGATATGCCAATGTATGCTTGTGCTATGCCAATGTATGCTTGTGTGACAAAAGGGTACTATATAACAAAATCGGGTAAACAATTAAATAATAAAACTACTATTACAATTGGCTGTCTATTTCAGCTAAAATTCCGGTCACATGCCGGTGTTGCACAAAAAGAATTCTTGTTGACAAAAGTATATTGCACAAAGCTAATTCCGGTTCACAAAAGTATTTAGCACAAGTCATCGGATGGGACAACTCTATTTTCGGTGCTTGAGCCAGAAGAACCTTGAGGTTCAGGCTTAGGTAAAGCTGCACGTTGACTAGGCATCGGTTGGTTGGATTGGGTCTCAGAAGCAGTCCTGAAAGTGTTGGTCCACTGCATGAACTCTGCTTTGAAATCGCGTAGCTCAGCAATTTCCTTCTCCAAACTGGCAACTTTATCCATAGTAACCATAAGTTTCTTTTGAACGTTGCGCCTACACTCTTTCTCCTCGTTCAAGGCATGCATAGTGACCCAAGGGCCACTTTCACGAAACTCTGCCCATTTTTCTGGACCACAGTCATCCCAGTGAGAGGGCCAGTTAACTTCTTCGTCTTTGAGGTCGTCGTCAATATCCTCATCCGGTTGGTCATAGAGACCATACTTCTCATAGACAACTTCTTCTGTATCGTGTGTGTCGTCTGCATTTTTCTCGTGTATCATTTTTCTGTAATTGTATAAGAGGTCCCAGGGTGAAACGTGCATGCCGTGAAACTTCTCTATCAGCCAGTCGCCGTAGTCTTTTTCTGACAGTTCACTCGCAGGGATTAATGAACCGACTTTCTCTTGTACAAGTTCCTTAAGTGCTGCCATCAAGTGCTTCTTGTCTACACGCTCCTCTGTTGGTCTCTCATGGAGTTTGTTAAGCAAATCTTCATAAGTTACACGTTTATGCAATACGTCCTTTGTGCTTAATTGGCAAGCGGACAATTCGTCAACCAAAGCTTCAACACTTGTGGAGTGACCACTCACGTTATGAAACAAACCTTGTTCTTGTTCCTTCAGTTTGTTTTCTAATAACCCCTTCATGCTCCCTATGGAAAATCTAGGAGAAGGCGAAACTACTTCGGCGTCTTCCTCTTCATCGCTACCAGAATGCGCTTTCGCTTTGCCTTTTTCTTTTTCCTTTCCCTTACGCGCCATCACCTTCTTCTTAATATGATGACCACAGAAGCGAAGACCGTCACCGCCATCTACCTTTCGTGTGCAACGACGTTTGTCCCCATTTTTCTCAACAATAATAAATTGGCAAAACCCATCGCACGTGCCAGAAACCGTAATACCAACCGAGCCTTGAGACATGTCTATCGTTCTATTATAGCGTTTGGAGAGACCAATGATAAGTCACACTGAAAGTAGACGTGTTCACTGAGACCAGACTTTGCCCGAATCTCCAAACAGATACCTTGCTCCACTAAACGTTCAAACACACAGTCAAGACAACCGTAAACACACTTCTCAAATGTGAACGAGAGAAGCGCGGATAAGATTGCGCCAAAAGCTAACGTAAACAAAAGCTTACGGTATCTGAGCACCAAGACTAACAAAGATACAGCACCAATTATTTGCAGAAAAACCCCGTAATTCCGCTCCAATATATCCGTAAAATAACTTTGAAATAACCTGAAGAAAACAGGCTGCATTTGTTACGGCGTAAAAGGATTTGACCCTTGTCTTAAAGCCTGTTGCTTGCATCTGGTACGGGGTCGGTCGAGGTATCGATATCGAGCGCGCGGACTGTCATCATTAATCTGAACCGTATAATTTCGAAAAATCCTGTGGTTTAAACTTTTGGTCATCTAAGAATAAATGTTAGGTGACTGAAATATTCCAGAGTCATCCAAGAATAAATGTTAGGTGACTGAAATATTCCAGAGTCATCCAAGAATAAATGTTAGGTGACAGGAATATTCCACAGTCATATAAGATTAAATTTTGCTTGACATAAATTAAATGTTAATTGACACCTTTAAAGGGGGTATCACTCAAAATGTAGTGTTAATTGACAGACTTTTGCAACAGGCTAATGCGGAAAGCAACCACCTTTATAGAACAAGCAAGGAATATGTCTGGATATATTAATACAGAACCCGAATCCCAAGCCGATAACGAATACGAGAATGTATTCTCAGCTGCCAGTGCAGCTCCAGGTTCGGAAGACCTGATAGCAGCGGTCAAGACGAACGTGCAAACCGAAATTGGCAAAACTATCTTTAGTGGTCCTGGTTGCCAGAACTCTTTGAAAGAGTTTTGCGCATCGGACTTAATGCGCAGGGGTGTTCACTCCGTTTCTTACAACGTTAAAAGGCGCAATGAGATATTCCGTATTGAGATCCCTCTTCCTCGTCCCAAAAACCCCAGTGACAAGTTAAGCGCAATTGAGGAGTTTGGCGCTGGTATTCTTACATGGGCTGAACCATCTCAAAAGGAAGCTCTCAAAGAGTTTTTAACTGTCAACGAAGCGAAATACCGAGTTGGCTCAAAGCGCATGCGAGACGTAGAGGAAGAGGAGAAGAAAAAGAGCGATGTCTTAAGTGCGCTCTCAATAGAGCAGTTGGAAGCGCTTTTGGCCCAAGCCAAGACTGGCAAACCAGCTGTAGTTTCCGATGCGCCATCGGTTTTCTCAGCGCTTACGTCGGCAGCAGGTGCAGTCGCAAACCAATTCCACACCTTGAATAAAGCAAACCCTAAGTAGAATAGTGCAATCGCGCAAGGGCAAGACTTAAACAAGAACAATATTGTTATTATTACTATGCTAGTGTAATATTATTTTGTGTTCTATCTTGTCTCTATTTTAAACTTGACTAAAGGCATGTTCGCACTTCTTGCACAAGTATGTCGTTGTGTCCTTGTCTTGTCCAAACTCTTTGAAGTACGGAATGTCAAAATAGTCGTATACTTGGTGGTCGTCGCTGTTTGAAAGCATACATCTTCCGCACGTATTGTACATGCAGACGTCGCACGTCCACCTTTGTTCGTTTACCCTTGATATTGTTATTGTCTTTCGATAGGTTGGTGACTCCACGTAGTGTTCGCATTTTTCCTCACGCCGCGAACCTTCCAACGAACGTTCCAATGCGCGGCAATGCCAGTAATACCGTCGCCTTTCCTTGCTAGGAACAAACTCTAAAAGTTCTTGAGGTATTCCTAAGATATCTTCTTCCACATGAGTGGTTTGCACACCTTGTTCCTTTGAAACTACATCGCCGGGATCGCCGGGATGAGCACGTGGTTCAGGGATCGGAACAGAAATATCAGCTTCTAATAAGTCTATATCTATTTCTTCAGCAGTTTGAGCTTTCTTTGCACGAGTTGCACGTCGGTTAGGCATAGTTTGTGTGAATAAGTTTGGGTTTTGGTTTGGGTTTGGGTTTGGGTTTGGGTTTGGGTTTAGAGTTGATATAAGCTTTCAGTCATATATTTATCATACAGTAAGTACTCATACAAAAGTCTTCTTGGAACTTAAAAGAGTTTTTCTTATATCTACCATAATAATTTGTCGGCATAGAATCCATTAGAACCTTTCACAAGTCTATCTTTATTATGTCTTAGCTTGTAAAGTCTTCTTCTTTTTTGTGCATACTCAATTCCTTTTGACTTGATATAAGAAGGATAGTCTAACATTCCACAAGCACCAATACTAGCTAGTTTCTTACCGGACTTCTTATCAAAGACATCTAATTTCTTGTTCTTATTTGTGGAAAGCTTTACAACAACATTTAATTTTTTTGCGTTTTTTTTTCGTATGTTCACTTATTGTGTAATTACAAGTCATTTTATAATAACAATGAAAATATTAGAACTCTTTTGTGGAACAAAATCTTTTTCAAATGAAATTTTAACAAAAAACGCAAATTTTGAAAATTGTGAAGTAATAACATTAGACATTATGAAAAGGTATAATCCAACAATACAATGTGATATACTTGAATGGAATTACAAAGAAAAGTATTTTCCAAAAGAATTTGATATAGTTTGGGCTAGTCCACCTTGCACCGAATATTCCAAAGCTCATAGAAGAAAACCTAGGAATCTATATTTGGCCGACAACATAGTGAAAAGAACCATTGAAATCATAAATTATTTTAAACCGAAATATTGGTTCATAGAAAACCCAGCCGACGGTGGTCTATTACACCATAGAGACTTTATGATTCCATTATGTATGTATAAGCACACTTGTTGTTATTGTAGATATGGTTTTCCCTATAGAAAAATGACTAATATATGGACAAATATGAACGATTTGAATTTGAAAATATGTAATAAATTAACGCCTTGTGATAGTAAACAAAAGTACGGCAAGCATTTATATACCGCCCAACGTACACAATCATCAAAATCCAAAGACAATATAGGTGTGAATGATGCTTATGTAATACCACCAATATTATTGAAAGAATTGATAAAAGATTTACATTGTGGGGACAATAAATTCATTGAAATTCCTACGAAAAGCTGATGGATGATTTTGTTTCTTATGTAGATCGATAAACAAAAAGTCGTGTGGGTTTTGAATAGACTTTTTATATACATCATCAAATACTTCTTTTGATATTTCACCTGCACATTCTTCGGAAATACAATCAATTTCTTTTATATTTTTGTTACGAAATACCAACATATGTGTTAAATTTCCACGAATAGCTTTCAATAACCCTCCACTATTAGAAGTGTATGATTGTGTAGCAAACAATAAGGTTGTGCCTAATGCACCGTCGTTAAGTTTTCCTAAATGTCTATGTTTAATTACTAAGTTACTTAATTTGGATGAAGGTTTCATTAAATCTGTCCCTTGGACATCATCAAAGAATACAACAATTATAGGCTTTTTACCATTGTATTTGTGTTGTGGAGGTTCAAAATCAGAGTCCGAAAATTCAAGTAATAAATCAACCGGAATATCATATATATTGATATCTTTTGTTCTCAACAACGACATTAATTTCTTATACCTTTTCAATTTTTCGTGATATTCTTCATAGTCGGTGGCTTCCTCATTTAATATACTTTCAATCTTTTCGGGAACATCTTTTGTTGGCTCTAAAACATCATTATCATCATCTAATGGAAGTCCTTGAAAATAATGTTTATTGTTATGATACGTTGGTGAGACCAAAATCAATCTATCTAAAGCATTATTATTTTTCATTAATCTTAATAAATTAGATAAAGCTGTGGTTTTACCCACACCTCTTTTCGCCACGGCCAAAATAATTCCGTGTGATTGAATAAAATTTGGTTCGGTATCAATTGTAAATGCTGAATTTTTTGGAATTTGAATACCATACTTTTGATCATTTATTTTTTGAAAAGACATTTGTAAAAGCAAAAGTTTCCTTATAATAAAGATTAAAATTCTGGAAATAAAGATTTATATGTTTTATGGAATTGTTTGTCGTGATTTAAAACATCATTGTAAGTTGGAGGACAAATTTCATTTGACTTCTCCTTTTTGATTTTTGATTTTTTTGATTTTTTTATTATAACTTCAGGTTCACTATCACTAGATTCACTAGAATCACTTTCAACGACAATAACTTCCTTTTTCTTCTTTGGTTTCTTAAAAGACTCTTTTCCTTGATGAATTTCTTTTTCAATAGATTTTTCAATAATTTCAGGTTTAATTGTTTGTTGAATTTTCTCTTGAGCTTCTTGTAATTCTTTTTTATTTTCCAATTCTTTTGCAAGCTTCATATCTTTTTTGGCCTCAGCATTTTTCTTTCTAGTTTCCATAGCCTTTTGTCTAGCGATTTTCAGTCTCTCTAAAGTAGCTTCGTCCGTAATTTTTTCACCTTTTTTGAATCCCATATTACAATATATAAGAAAATATTTTTCTAATAATTTTTAATCCTTTCTAAAAAAACATATATATTTTCTAAAAAGAGTTTTCAAATGCTATATCAAAATATTTTTTATTTATTTCAATTCCTATATAATCCCTATTCAAATTTTTTGACACAACTCCTGAAGTGCCAATACCACAACAAGGATCGATGACTAAATCATTTTCATTAGAATATGTTTTTATTATCCATTCAAATAGATTATACGGTTTTGCACAAGGATGTTTGCTTTTATAATTTCCATTAGAAAACTTTATAACACTTCGAGGAAATCTTTTTCCGTCCAAACATATAGTAGGCGTTCTATCCGTGTAATGAGTATATAATTCAGTTCTAGGTCCTTGACCTTGTCTAATGTATGGTTTATTTCCTTCTATTTTTATTGGATTATAAGTTGGTAAACGTTTATAAAATACATATATCATTTCGTGTGATCTCAAAGGCATTTGATTGGCGTGGTAAAATCCTAAGGCCATAGTTTTTTCATAGACTAAATCGTATCTAAACCATTTTTTATTGCTTTCAATGATATTATGTCCATATTTTGTTGTTGTTGTAAATATATAGACACAATTCTTTTTACCTATTCTTTTTAATTGTGTCCATAATTGATCCAAATCAATAACATCTTTATCCCAAGAACAATTAGTCTGATTATATGGCAAATCACATATAAATAAATCTGCTGAATTACTTTTAATTGTTGGTAAAATTGTGAAACAATCGTTATTATATATTTCATACATATTTTTACTTTTATTTTTTTGTGAGTTTCAAAACAATTTAAAAAATAGGTTATACTTTATAATAATGGAAAATATCAGTGAAGCATTTCCAAAGTATACTAAAGTTACATCAAAGAATGGAAAAGTCTATTATAAAAAACCTCTAGACACAAATAGAAGAGATAAGAATAAATATTATGAAAATCATAAAGCAAAGTTACAAAAGCAAATGACTATACAAAGAATTGTAGAAAATAAAAATGTATCTATAATCACTTTGAAAAAACATAATATAGACAAAATTGAAATAATTAATATTTTTTCTAATAAAATAAAAGAGTCTCCTGAAAATTTTGACAAACTTCTTGAAATTCAAAATAAATTCATTGAAAAATTAAAAGTAACAAATACCACTTAAAGATTACGTTACATTATAAGTATAATAAAAATGTTCTATAATAATATGCCACCTAAAAAGAATAAAGATGAAAAAGATAAAGGCAAAGCACCTATGACACAATCAAAGAAAACTAATTTAAAAAAGATTAAGAATTATAGGGCCGGAAATTTTCGTACATCAAGTTCTAGACAATTAACACAAGAACAATGGAATAAGATAACAAAATTTGAAAAAGAAAAAATTGATGAAGATCGTACAAGAAAAGACAAAAGGGAGGCAATACAAGATTTAATTGAACAATATGAAATTGATAATGACAAAAAGAAAAATAAACCGGAATTGATTTCAAGACAAGAATATGAAGAACAATTTACAAACAAAAATGTGACAAAAGAATATGTTGATAAAGGTGGAAATTCCGGAATAAGTATGAAAATAAATTTCAATCGTTTTTTGGGAAAGCCTTTAGAATATTGGATGAAAGTAATTAATAAAAAAATTGATCAAAATTCTGAAGATGTTAAACACTTTCAATTTGGAATATCATTTCAAAATGGAGAATCTGATTTTATGAGTGCAAAAGATGAAACTGATTTTTATAATAAATTAGATGGAATGATTCAGTCCGGAGATGATAGAGGTCGTGCAAATTCAATTACAATTTCATTATTAAATTTCAAAAAATTAAATGGAAAAGGTGCTCCTTTACCTATGCCAAAAACGGTACAAGAATTAAAATCCAAAAAAAGTGTGATTACCATTCAAGATAAACAATGTTTTGCCAAATCTTGCCTTGTAATGTATTATAAAGAAAATGCATCTTATAATGTGTACAATCACATTTGTAAAAATACACGAAATAGATTAACAAAAGAAGCCATAGAATTAATGAAAGAATTAGAATTTAATCCTGAAGACGGTATAGGATTTGATGACATTAATTTATTTGAGGAAAAGTTTGATAGAAATATAATTATTCACGGAATGACTGATTTGGGTTGTACAATAATGTACCCACCTTCAAAAGAAGGATTACCCGAAAGACTTGAATGGAATTTTGTTTATTATCATCTTGACTCAAGTTTTGGTCACTTTGAACCTATTACAAAAATTGAGGCATTTTATGGAAAAATACACAAATCAAGATGCAATAAATGTCGTAGCAAATTGTGTGATTTTTCAAAAACGAAAACAAAACAATATATTGATTGGAAACAAGCTATCTATTGTCAAGAATGTAATATAAAATTTCTGAATAAAAAAATGTTATGAATTACATAAGAAAGGGACAGCTTGTAAATACTTTCATAAATGCAAAGGTGAATGTAAACAAATATATGATACAAGAAAAGAGCAACATATTTGTGGACACGAATATTGTCCAAATTGTAAATTATATTGTGATATAAGAAATCATATTTGTTATATTACAAAGAAAAAACCAAAAGATATAATAGAAGAAGAAAATATAGGATTTTTTGATTTTGAAGCATATAATGAAACAAAGCACGAAGTTAATTTAAGTGTTACACAATATTCAAATGGAGAATCATTTGTTCATTACAACATTGAAGAAGCTTGCAAATTTCTTTTTTCTAATCAACACAAAGACTTTACTTTTATTGCACACAATGGAAGTAAATATGATTATGTATTGATTGTTGAATACATAATGACAACAATGAATGAAATTCCCGAAATTGTGCAAAATGGTGGTAAAATAATGTATTTGAAATATCAAAATGTTACATTAATGGACAGCTATTTACATCTAACAAATCCTCTTAGCAAATTTCAAAAATATTTTCTTTGAAAGGAGAGAAAAAAGGGTATTTTCCGCACAAATTTAATACACCTGAAAATAAAGAATATATAGGTCCTTTGCCCAACAAAAAACATTATGGTTTTAACCAAATGAAAAATGAAGCCCGAAAAGAATTTCTAGATTGGTATTCTTTAATGATTCAAAATAAATATGTCTTCGATATGAAGAAAGAAATTTTAGAATATTGTCAAAGTGATGTAACAATATTAAGAAAAGGCTGGATGAAATATAGAGAAATGATTTTGGAAATAACAAATGATGAAATTGATCCTACAAGTTATTTGACTATTGCATCTTTAACTCAAACAATTCATAGGTATATACATATGCCTGAAAATTCAATAGCAATATTGAATACTATTACAAAAGGCAAACAACAATCAAAAATAGGAGACAAATGGTTAGAATATATAAAGCATACAAATAAGATAGAAAATCTAATAAAAGAATACAAAATTCCTAATTTCTATTTTGGAAATAATGCAAGACATAAATATGTAGATGGTTATGACCCTGCAACAAATACAATTTATGAATTTTTAGGAGATTATTATCACGGAAATCCTGAAGTGTACAAAAACAAAATGTTTAGAAAAAATTACAACTTTAATAAAACATTTTTTCAATTAAATGAAGAAACAAATAAAAGGCTAGACAAATTAAAAGAATTAGGATACAATGGCGTATACATTTGGGAAAATGAGTTTAATGAATTACGAAAGCACGATAAAAATGTTATTGAATTTTTAAATACATATAATGTACCAATACATTTTAGAGATGCATTATTTGGTGGTAGAACAGATCCTAAAAAATTATACCATAAATATAAGGAAGGGGAAATAATTAGGTATGTAGATTTTACAAGTTTGTATCCTTGGGTTTTAAAATATTGTTTATTTCCTTATGGACATCCTTCAAAAATATATAACGAAATCGACTTATTAGGTATAAGAAATATTGAACAATTTTTTGGGGTTTTAAAGTGTACCATTATTCCTCCAAATGATTTGGAAATGGCTGTGTTACCATTGAGGACCCGGGGACAGTCCAAGATGGAAAAGCTTACATTTCCATTGACAAAAATGACGGGAACTTGGTGTACCGAAGAAGTAAAATTAGCTTTGAAGAAAGGCTATGTGATAGAAAAAATTCATCAAGTTGTACACTGGGAAAATACATCTTATGAAATATTTGAAAGTTTTATCAATACATTTTTGAAAATAAAACAAGAGGCTAGTGGATATCCTGATTGGGTACAAAGCGAGAAAGACAAAGATTTCTACATTGAAAAATATTTTAAAAAGAAGGAATATTGTTAGACAAAGAAAATATATTTAAAAATGAAGGAATGAGAACCATAGCCAAGCTTTTTCTTAATAATTTGTGGGGAAGATATTGCTTGAAACCTAACAAAAGACAAAATAAATATTGCAACAATGCTGAGGTATATGACATTTTATCAGATTCTAGAAATGATAATATTGTTATTCAACCTATTCCACAAATAAATAATGATGTGAAATATCACATAGGATTTAATATATTAGATGAATATGCTGAAACAAATTTTAGTGTCAATGAAGTTATTGGTGTTTTTACTACCGCTTATGCAAGAATTAAATTGTACAATTTAATGGACGATGTAGGATTTGAAAATGTACTATATCACGATACGGACTCGGTGATTTATATTGAAAACAAAACAAATATGCATATTTACAAAGAACAATTAGGAGATTATTTAGGCGAATTGACTGATGAATTAGGAAGCAAAAATTGCATTGAGTATGTAGCTACAGCACCTAAATCATATTCATTATTATTTGATGATGGAACAACAATGACTAAAGTGAAAGGATTTTCATTAAATTTTCAAAATTCACAAAGTCTAAATCACAATGAAATAAAAAACATCATTTTGAATGATAAAGACAAGGTGATTGAAATAAAATATGATGTTTTAAGAAAGCCTAAAAAATCATCACTTATCAATAAACAATATACAGCTCTTGGTATTGAAACAACAAGTGAAACAAAATCATTTGCATTGAATTATGATAAAGGATTTATTCAGTGGGAAACATACAATATTTTGCCTTGGGGACACAAAGATATTCCTAATGATAATAAATAAATATCATTATAATAAACAATGAGTAAATCAATTTCTGAAAAAGAAATACAAAAGTTTTATTTGGATCCTGAAATAGGATTGAGTGGTGTATCATCATTTACATCTAAATTAAAATCACGTGGGTATAAAGTCACTGAAAAACAAGTCAAAGAAGCTATTGAAGGCACTGAGCGTAATCAAACATTTTCTCAAAAAAAGAAATTAAATAGAAAAGAATTGTTTCCTATTTACGGTAAAGATCCTAACAAAAATTATATTCAAGCTGATTTAGCTTTCATTCCAAAATATAAACGACAAAATAGAGGATTTTCGGTTATCTTAACAGCTATCAATATAAATACACGAAAAGCATATGCTTATGCATTAAAATCGAAAACCGTAAAAGATCAGAATAATAAAAACATTGAAAGTGCTGAAGGTATCATTCCAGCTTTCAAAAAATTGATTAAAGATTCAAAAATGAATGTTTTGACAACTGATAATGGATCAGAATTTACAAATAGAAATGTAAAACAATTACTAGAAGAGAATAATATTGAGCATTATTTAAATGAGCCTGAACACCATTCTACTATGGGTATGATTGAAAGATTCAATAGAACATTAAAACAAAAGTTGGAAAAGATATTTGCTAGTAAAGACACCGTAAATTGGATTAATCATTTAGACACTATTGTTAAAAATTATAATGATACAAGAAATGTGGGAAATATTGATAGGTCCGCACCTGATAATATGTCATATACAAAAATAATTAGAAATATTTTATTGAAAAGAAATAAATTGACCGAACTTCTTGAAAAAATAGGTATAAAACCTGGAGATAAAGTAAGAATTAAAATTAAGACTAAAACATTTGATAAAGAGTCTCAAAAATGGTCTACAAAAATATATAAAGTAAAATCAATAAAAGGATTAAGTTATATTATTGAGGATGGTAATGAGACTTTAGCTAGACGATATAAACCAAGAGAATTATTAGAAGTCAAAGGAAATGTGTCAAACACAAAAACTAATGAACCTACGGTAAAAGAATTAGTAGTCAAACAAAATAAAAAAACAAAGAACTCTGAAAAAAGAAGGAGTTTCATCTTCCAATAGAATTTCTAAAAGAACACGAAGTCAAAATAAAAATAAAAATAATAACGAAACAGAAATTGATTTACGATAATTTAATATATTATATTGTATATAATTATGGTAAGAGCAAATCAAACACAAGCTCAACGAAGGCTGAATAATAGAATTTATTGTGGGTACAAAGACCCAGCCCCCTCAGGTCGTCCCTTTGGAAATAAAGTACAATGTAAGGCTATTGTTCAATTGAGACGTTTCGGCAGGATTTTGAGAGCACCTCATCCTGCGGATAGACAACAAAATAGGCGAAATAGATGATTTAATATAAATATATATTATATATAGTATGAGAAAGATTTTGACTGATGATATTGTTAGACAATATTGTTTGAATGAATCAGGATTTAAAAATGCTGCATCAAATCAAATGATTTTTAAAGGGTATTCTAATTTAGCATCAAAAATTATTCAATGACTGCACCTTCTCAGAATTCTGTGGACTTTTATAATTCAATTTCACAAACTTCATTTATAAATCCATCTGATTTAATTCAAAATTTAAAACGAAGTGATGTAAATGTATTTATTCCTTCAAAAAATACAAGGGGTGACAATTTAAGAGTTTTAGCTGATTTAAGTGAATCTAACCAAGAAACTCCAATAAGAACTCCTGAATCTGAATTTGAAGAAGAAGAAAACTTTTTAGAAAGTTTGGAAAAAGGAACTCCAATAAATCAAGGCGAATCTGGACCATCAAAAAGAAACATTTTAGTAAGACCTTTGGTAAGACAAGCATTATTTAATTCAGGTCAAAAAAATAGATTACCTTTACCTAGTCCCGCAACTACAAATGACGATGATGATACTAGTGGTGTTGAATATATGGGTGTAGATGTGAGTCCTCTTGCTACAAGTCCGCAAATGTTTACAAGAGGACAACGTGCAAGTAGAGCTAATCAACCATAAAAAATATATATATTAATATATAAATGACGCGAGCTGAATGGAATGAAACATTAAAGAAATGTGCAAAAGAATATCATTCTAAAAAAGGTACACAGCCTAAAAAAAGATATTCAAAGAAATCTAGCAAAAATAGATCTATGAAACAAAGTCCTCAGCCTCAAGTAGTTTCAAAACCTATTGTTAATCGTCCAATAAATCAAAGAGGTGCTCGCTTTCCTTTTGGTCTTGTAATATAAATATAGTATTCATAAAAGGACTTTTTTTTCAAAAGACTTTTTCTATAATGAGCGAGTAAATGTTTGTATATACTTTAATAATATATTTTTACTTATTGTAAATTTATTGTGCATTTCTTAAAAAACTCTTTTTATTTTTTAAAAGACTTTTTTATAATCAGTATTGTAATATGTATATGTATATTGAAGAATCTTTTGTAACGAAAATTTTCCACTTAAAGAGTAAGACTTCATAAGGTAGAACAAATCACAATGACTACTACTTTCAATGATCTTCCTCTTGACATTCAAGAAAAGATTTATTTTATGAAAGAGCAACTTGAAATGGAGGAATTTTTACAAAAGATGAAAGAAAGAAGAATGGAAGAGGTTAAAACGATAGGGGAAAGCAAAAGAAATAATAGTGACCAAGGATTAGACGAAATTGGATGTGTATGTTGTGGATGTATTGAAGACATTTCCGAGTATGGCTATGATGAAGATGGAGAGTTTGATTATTGTGAAGCTATAGATGACTTAGGGCGGAGTGTATGTTTAGGTTGTGAAGGCTATCTTTGTACCAAATGTAAAAAAGAAGATACATCAAAGGGTTGCTATTGTGAAGAATGTTTTCAAGAGGAAGATTAAAATAACTTAAGAACAATTTATAATATATAAGTAATAATATACATCTTTTATTTAAGAACTTATTTAAATTTATTTTAGAACTTATTCATTTCTTATTTTGTTACACATTTATTTACGTAATTTATTTATCATTTATTACGTAATTATTTATTGTATATTTATTGTATATTTCCTTGTCATTTTACTTGTCATTTACTTGTCATTTTCTTGTATGACTTATGACATATATGACATAGGGTTATGACATATGTCATAGGGTTTTATAGGGTTTTTATAGTGATAAAAAATCGTGCCCTATAGTCGGTGCCTTACTACTTCTGGACCATCAAAAAGAATGACAATAAATCCTTTTTTAAGACAAGCATTATTTAATTCAGGTCAAAAGGATAGAACACCTTTACCTAGTCCCGCAACTACAAATGACGATGATGATACTAGTGGTGTTGAATATATGGGTGTAGATGTGAGTCCTCTTGCTACAAGAGCACAACGTGCAAGTAGAGGTAGACAAATATGAAAAAAATATATAATGATACTATATAAATGACGCGAGCTGAATGGAATGAAACATTAAAGAAATGTGCAAAAGAATATCATTCTAAAAAAGGTACACAGCCTAGAAAAAGATATTCAAAGAAATCGAGCAAAAATAGATCTATGAAACAAAGTCCTCAGCCTCAAGTAGTTTCAAAACCTATTGTTAATCGTCCAATAAATCAAAGAGGTGCTCGCTTTCCTTTTGGTCTTGTAATATAAATTTGTGTATTCATTAAAAAAACTCTTTTATTTTCAAAAGACTTTTTTATAATGAGCGAGTAAATGTTTGTATATGTTTGTATAATATATCTTTACTTATTATAAATTTATTGTACATTTCTTAAAAGACTCTGTTTGTTTTTAAAAGACTTTTTTGTAATGAATGAATGTTTGTATGATGTAAATATTTTTTTAACAAAAGTTTTCCACTTAAAGAGTTAGACTTCATAAGGTAGAACAAATCACAATGACTACTACTTTCAATGAGCTTCCTCTTGATATTCAAGACAAGATTTACTTTATGAAACATCAACTTGAAATGAAATAAGTATTTAAAGAATTAAAAGAATTAGACAAAAACGAAAATATATCATTAATATCAAAAGAATATCATATTAAAAAAGATTTTACTTGCCGTAAACATAGGCTTATTAATTGTGAATTCCACGAATCTTTAGTTGCGAAAATCGCATATAGATATCATTGGCATTATTATGATTTTCATAATTATGACCATTATTGGCATAATTATGAATATGATGTGGATGATACAAGTGTGCTCCATTATAAAGGTGCCAAAATGAGTTTGCTTCGAAGATTGTGCAATATGAATAACATAAAGCCACATAAAACAAGAATAGGTACAATTCATTTACTAATGCAACTTTAATAAAATACCTTAAGAACAATTTATAATATATAAGTAATAATATACATCTTTTATTTAAGAACTTATTTAAATTTATTTTAGAACTGATTTATTTCTTATTTTGTTACACGTTTATTTACGTAATTTATTTATCATTTATTACGTAATTATTTATTGTATATTTATTGTATATTTCCTTGTCATTTTACTTGTCATTTTCTTGTCATTTTCTTGTCATTTTACTTGTCATTTTACTTGTCATTTTTCTTGTCATTTACTTGTCATTTCCTTGTATGACTTATGACATATATGACATAGGGTTATGACATATGTCATAGGGTTTTCATAGGGTTTTTATAGTGATAAAAGTAGCGTACCGTATAGTCGGTTCCTTACTACTACTACTTGTAATAATTATCATTGCTATTGATAATTTCTATTGGATAAAGTATTTTTAATTAATAAACAATTTATCATATTTATATTTATTCTGTCGGAAAATTCACCGGTATACCACGTCATCCTAGGGTTTGACACGTGGGTAGTTGAATGTTGTAGGGTTTGGCGATATTTTCTCCCAACCCTAGGCGCAACCTAGGACATGTTGGTTGGGGGGAAAAGTATTGTCATCAAACGTTACATTATATTACTTTATATCAATTAAATCAAATTTATCACAGTTACAATCATTCCACTACATGCTGCATTCCTATTGGATTCCATTCGATTTAATTTTAGATTGGTGGCAAAATTATGTCGGTGAACATACATACATTTTACTCTATATTTTACTTAATTATCTTTCATTTTTATTCGGGGGTTCCAGTGGGATCCAGTAGTCATACTTATACTACAGTGAGCATAGTCAATATACTGGATTTGCATTGCCCGAAAATGAGCTGTTTAGCATATGGGCAATACCTGATAAGTCATCTTATCCTTCATTGATAAAAAATACATGACAAACTAGATTCATATATAAAGTGGTGCATGTTTCAAGTTCGCGATATATATTCCAGGATATTTAGCAAACTATATTCAACAGTTACAGCACAACCTTACAATACTGCTACACTCTCAGATAAGCAAGAAAAGTGTTAGCAGACTTGATATCCCATACCAAAATACAGTTTCAGACGCTTTCGTATTCCACAACACTTACTCAATTTGCCTATCTAAATTCTCTTCACATATGATAACGGACTGATATGCTTCTTTCCTCGGGAAACGGGGAAAAACCTAATTTGAGTTGGTCACATATTCCCTTCAATAAAGTGTAACTCGTCTTCAAAGTTAAGCATAAATGGTAGTTGGGACAGTATGGTTGAAAAAGGATGTCTTGGCATGCATTAACACCTGACTTCCTTTCTCAGTCACGACAGGCCGAGCCCACCGCTGTGCAGTTTGAGCAACGCAGCGGTTAAGCTTGATGACGGAGTTCTGGGGAAAATCTAAACTAACTTTGATAATAGCAAAGGAACCGGCTTGGCGATCGCCAAACCCCTCAGCGAAATGGATGTCGGCGACGAGTGTACCATTATACCTCGTGATTGCATCCGCCAAGGCTTCCTTATCAACGGCGAACTGGTTGTCGAATCCGATTAAAATGCTGGTGGTTCGATGCCGGTGAATAGGTATCGTGCGTTTCAAATAGCTCAGGAAACAGTCGTTAACTTTCGAGACAATCCACCAGAAGAAAACTTCACAGCCCAAAACGTGTTTAGCAGGAAGGTGTAAAAAGTCGCCACAGACAACTTCAAGGCCCCTGCTGCGGGCAACTTGGCAATATGGGCGTTTAACTTCCAAACCTGTTACGCTCTTTGGCCCTGAGTGCCTTCTCTGATATTCAGAAAAGCACCAAAGGTGATCCCCACTCCTCGTTCCGACTTGACAAAAAGCTTTGTCACGTAAATGAGGCAGCAAGTTGTCCACGAGCAACAAAGGGGAGCGTAAAGGAACAGGATCGAAGGACGTGAAGTGTGGTAACGACCAGCAGGCAGACTGCTTGAATTCAGGGCTATAATTTTCCGGGATATCTTCGGCATTCAACGGATGGCTAGGCGGCAGACGGCGACGTGCCAGAGATAGCATATCAACCGTAAACTTCGCAAGGACGAGGCAGCAAAGGCACGCCAACGATATCAGATACCCAGTCTTCATGTGTAGGCGTATGGTTCGTCCTTTCCCTTCGTTCTCCGACCGTACAAAAAGTTGCGTGAACAATTCGTCTGTTATATCATCGAAATTCGGAGATCACTCATCATATTATCGCAGATTACTTGTTGCGTGGTTACACACACATCACATGTTTGATGGGTGTACGACATGGTTTACGATTGCAAGGGCGGAAGGATGTAGGGGGATATCGAGTACTCAAGGTGAAAGGTTACGAAGCTACTATAGAAAGTCTGTAGCGGACAAAATTTTCCCCCACCACAAAAACCCTAGGATGCGCCAGTAGTAAGTCACCGACTATAGGATACGGTACTTTTTCAGTATCTCCTAAACGTTGCAGACCCTCTATGGAGGGATAACTTATTTTCAACTATTTCTATGACTCGCCGCGGGCGCGGTACTAGGGGGAGTCATGCATGCGATGGCTCATATTAATCGTCGAGAGTTGAATTTTCTTTGGTTATATCGGTGGGCGACGAAACCCCTAAACCACGCTTTAAAATGCGCCACCGCTGCCTTGAAACCACGTTTTAAAACACCCGAAATTCGAGGGTGCGGAGGGTTAACTAATATTTTTGTGTTTCATCGAAATTTTCTTTTTCCACTTAAAATTTGGGACCGAGCGGCTAAAGCAACTTTAGTCGAGTGTCCCAAAAGGTACTCAAAGTAAAAAAGCGCCCATCGCTCCGGTCAAGTCGCCGATATTATCCAGTCAGTAGTAAGGAACCGACTATAGGACCCGCTTTTTTATCACTATAAAAACCCTATGAAAACCCTATGACATATGTCATAACCCTATGTCATATATGTCATAAGTCATACAAGAAAATGACAAGTAAAATGACAAGGAAATATACAATAAATATACAATAAATAATTACGTAATAAATGATAAAAATAAATTACGTAAATAAATGATAAATAAATTACGTAAATAAATATGTAACAAAATAAGATTTAAATAAGTTCTTAAATAAATCTAAATAAGTTCTTAAATAAATTATATAAATGATGTATATTATTACATATATATATATTATAAATTGTTCTTAAGTTATTTTATGGAAGTTCCAATAATCTTTTTATTCAAAAATATTCCAATATTATGCATAGCTTAGAGAAAACAAGTAGTATACTACCGATTATAGCCTACCCCCAAAACCCTAAAGACGATAATAATAAATGATTAATAAATACAAGAGAAAACCCTAAAGAAATAATTACGTAATAAATAGAAAATAAATTACGTGATTAAATGTGAGTACGATAAAAAATTAATAAATAAAAAATAAATAAATAATCTACAATAAAAAGATAAAGATAAAATTGAAAGTAAATAAAAAGTAAATTAATTAATGTTTCAATAAGATATATGTTAAATGTTCTTAAATCATTTATGGAAGTTTAATAAGTCTTTGAATCAATTCTCGTTTATTACCACTTACTTTCACATTATTAATTTTACACATTTCTTTTAACTCTTTTAGTGTAGATACGCACGATGTCAAAAAAAAACACAAGTTTATTTTCACGATATATGAATGGAAAATGAAAACCATTTCGAAAGGGGAAGCTTATATCTAACTTATTACTTTCACCCGGTAATTCAACTTGCATATTTCTTATATTTATCAAGTTTGTATATTTAACTTTTCTAAAAAAGTAATATTGAAAAAATTTGATTCGCATGTAATCTTCATAAAACTCATATCTATCATCGACAACATTTTTTGCTATTAAGTTATCAAAATTCCATTTTGGATTGTTATAGGCAAACATACCGACTATACAATTCAAATATTTATCGTTTAATTTTTTTCTATTAGGTATATAATTGATTTCCTTGCACAAATCTTCCATTTCAAGTTGATGTTTCATGAAGTAAATCTTGTCTTGAACTTCAAGAGGAAGATTATTGAATGTAGTTTTCATTCTTGCTTTGTTTACACTATTGAGTGGATTTTATTTTTTTGAGGTTTTTTGTCCCCCTGAAAAAACCGAAGAAATTCACACAATTAAATTAAAAGGAAATCTCACAGGTCCTCGATTGTTATTATTTGTTGGTAAATTTGCAATAGGTCGTGATGTCACTTGTGGTGATTGAATATTTGCAGATTTAATTAACTTTTTCTTTTTGGAATATTTTTTGGAATATTTTTGCCTTTTTTAGAATGATATTCTTTGGCACATTTTTTTAATGTTTCGTTCCATTCAGCACGAGTCATAAATGTGTATACATTATAATATATATTTTATTTCATCAATTAGATGTTCGAGAGCGTGTTTTAGCCGGTGAAAAATTACGATTAGGACTGGTTGGGTTTTTTCTTTGAATGTCTACAATTTGAACATCATTATTATTATGGTCATCTTCCATCAAAGGTAGCAAATTTACAAGTCCGCTTTGCGTTGGAGAATAAGGTTGATTTTGCATATTCGATATGAATAATCGTTTACCTAACGGGGACATTGTAGAATAATGCATAGGATTCATAATAGGTCTTTTTGAAGGTCCAGATTCAACTTGATTTTCAGGTGTTGAAATACCTTTTTCAGGAAATGGATAAGGAAATGGAGATTCACTTAAATCTTCTTCTATTTTTTCAGGAGATTCACTTAAATCTTCTTCTATTTTTTCAGGAGATTCACTTAAATCAGCAAGCCTTTGTAAATTGTCCGCTCTTGTATATTTTCCCGGAACAAAAACATTGACATCACTTCTTTTTAAATTTTGAATCAAATCAACTGAATTTATCAAAGGATTTTGGGAAATAGAATTATAAAAATCAACACTATTTTGAGACGGTGCGGTCATAGCATAATTATTAGAAGCTAATTTAGAGTATCCATTAAATATTGATTTATTCGATGCAGCATTTTTAAAGCCTAATTCATTTAGACAATATTGTTTGACGACATCATCAGTCAATATCTTTCTCATATATTTTATAATATTACATAGATATTAATTGTTTCGTCTATTTTGTTGTCTATCCGCAGGATGAGGTGCTCTTAGAATTCTACCATATCGTCGGAGTTGACCAAGTGCCTTACATTGTACTTTATTTCCGAACGAACGACCTGAGGGTGCAGGGTCACCATAGCCACAATAAATTCTATTATTCAGCCTTCGTTGAGCTTGTGTTTGATTTGCTCTTACCATGAGAATATATTATACAATTAATAAAAATTATCGTAAATCAATTTCTGTTTCATTATCTTTATTATTTTTATTTTGACTTCTTGTCCTTTTAGATATACGATTAGAAGATGAGACACCTTCTTTCCTAAGAGTTCTTTCTTTTTTATTTTGTTTAGAAACTAATTCAGAAACGGTAGGTTCATCACTAGATTTCTTATTATTAGAATTGTTACCTTGGACTTCCAATAATTCTCGTGGTTTATATCGACGTGCCAAAGTTTCTTTACCGTCTTCGATGATATAACTCAATCCTTTCATAGATTTTACTTTATATATTTTTGTCGACCATCGTTGAGATTCTTTATCAAACGTTTTAGTTTCAATTTTAATCCTAACTTTATCACCCGGTTTTATATCTATTTTTTCAAGAAGCTTAGTCAATTTATTAGTAGTTAAGTACCGACTATAGCGTACCATTTATATAAACAAAATAACTAAATAATAAATACAAGAAATAATTACGTAATAAATTGAGAATAAATTACGTGATGAAATGTGTATACAATAAAAAATAAATAAAAAATCTACAATAAAAACAATGATAATAAATGTAAAATAAAAACAAATGATAAAAGATAAAAGATAAAAAATTGTAAGTAAATGAAAAGTAAATTAATTAAGTTCTCAATATATATACATGCTAATTGTTTTTAAATCATTTATCCAAATTCCCACCATATGTTTCCTTTATTTGTTTTCCAACCCATTTTTCCTATTTTCATTTTACCTTCACCTTTATGGTCTTGTACCCAATAATAAGCATTCAAGAAACATAAGCTTGGTAAAGGATATTTGTTCTTTTTTACTTGAGTTCTTGTACTAATTCCATTTTTTTCATTATCTTTTTCAAATTTTTTGATAACATCAAAAACATTGATGCAAGCATCTTTTAATTCATCACCTTCATATTTTTCATAATATCTTGTTTTGTCACTTATATTACGAAACATAAAAATAAAATCTTCATTCATTATCGGAGTTGGGTCATAAATAGAACCATCCTTACGTTCAATCCAACAATGTAAGTCTAATGTATTCATGGTTGCTTGTTTACCCTACTGAGTTACACTCTTTAAGTGGATTTTATTTTTTGAGGTTTTTTGTCCCCCTGAAAAAACCGAAGAAATTACGGGTTTGGAGAATGAGGAGTCAATTTCAAGAAAAATCTAATAACATCGTCAGAAAAATTTTCAAACAACGAAGAAATTCTAAGCTCCAAACCATTCTCTCCAAGTAAATTTGAAGATGCAACTAATGTATCTCTCCTCGCTTCGCTAGTAAAGAAACCTAAACCTTCACAAATCAAAACATAGTTGTCTACAATGTTATTATTCACATCACTACTAGTCTACCGATTATAGCCCACCACAAAATAAGTAACTATAAAATACAAGAGAAAACCCACCACCAAATAACTAAATAATAAATACAAGAAATAATTACGTAATAAATAGGGAATAAATTACGTGATTAAATGTGAATAGAAAAAATCTACAATAAATATAAAAGATAAAAGATAAAGATATAAAAGATAAAGATTAAAACTTATAAGTAAATGAAAAGTAAATATTGATTAAGTTTTCAATAAGTTATATGTTAATTGTTCTTAAATCATTTATTCATGGAAGTTTAATAAGTCTTTGAATTAATTCGCTTTTATTACCACTCACTTTGACTTTGTTTATTTTACATTCATTTTTTAATTCATATGCTTTTGCAAGGCTTAAACGTTTAACCAACGATTGAATTTTATTGGAAATTTTAACATTCATTGAAGGTTCTATCCATTTACGAACATAATGATAACGACTATTCGGCCTATCAACCTCTTTGATAAGAATATATATATTAACTTCATATTTGTTTTTGTTATGATTATCAATACATTCTTGTAATACATCTTTCATTTCAAGTTGATGTTTCATCAAGTAAATCTTTTCTTGAAGTTCACAAGGAAGATGATTAAATGTAGTAGTCATTCTTGCTTGGTTTACCCTACTGAGTTACTCTCTTAAAGTGGATTTTATTTTTTGAGGTTTTTTGTCCCCCTGAAAAAACCGAAGAAATATTCACACAATCAAATTAAAAGGAAATCTTGCAGGTCCTCTATTATTATTACTATTATTTGTTGGTAAATTTGCAATAGGTTTAGATGTCACTTGTGGTGATTGAATATTTGCAGATTTAATAGACTTTTTCTTTTTGGAATATTTTTTACGAGATTTTGTACCCTTTTTCGTATGATACTCTTTTGCACATTTTTTCAATGTTTCATTCCATTCAGCCCGAGACATATATATATATAATATTATATAATATTTTTCATAACTGATTACCAGCCCTTGCTCGTTGTGCTCTCGTGGCAAGAGGACTTACTTCAACACCCAAATATTCAACTTCACTAATATCATTATCATCGTCGTCCTCGTTCAACCTTGCGGGGCTAACTGAAGGTTGTAGATTTTGTAAATGAGGTGGCATGGACGCTTTAAATATTGCTCGTCTCGCTAAAGGTGACATTGTACCATACATAGGATTAATTATAGGTCTTTCGGAAGGTCCAGATTCATTTTGGTTTTCAGGCGTTGAAATACCATTTTCAGGACTTTCACTTATATCTGCAAATTTTTGTAAATTGTCCGCTCTTGTAAATTTTTCGGGAATATAAACATTAGCATCACTTCTTTTTAAATTTTGAATTAAATCGACTGAATTTATCAAAGGACTTTGGGAAATAGAATTATAAAAGTCGACACTATTTTGAGACGGAGCGGTCATAGCATAACTTTTAGAAGCCAACTTAGAGTATGCATTAAATATTGATTTATTAGATGCAGCATTTCTAAAGCCTAATTCATTTAGACAATATTGTTTGACAATATCATCAGTCAATATCTTTCGCATATATTTTATAATATTACATATATATTAATTGTTTCGTCTATTTTGTTGTCTATCCGCAGGATGAGGTGCTCTTAAAATTCTTCCATACCGCCTTAATTGATGACGAGCTTTACATTGAATTTTATTTCCAAGCGGACGACCTGAGGGTGCAGGGTCTTTATATCCACAATAAACATTATTATTCAGCCTTCGTTGAGCCTGTGTTTGATTAGCTCTTACCATAACAATATATATAATACAATCGATAAAAATCATCGTAAATCAATTTCCGTTTCATTATCTTTATTATTTTTATTTTGACTTCTTGTCCTTTTAGATATTCGATTAGAAGATGAGACACCTTCTTTCCTAAGAGTTCTTTCTTTTTTATTTTGTTTAGAAACTAATTCAGAAACGGTGGGTTCGTCAGATTTTTTATTAGACGTGCTACCTTTAATTTCCAATAATTCGCGTGGTTTATATCGACGTGCCAAAGTTTCTTTACCGTCTTCGATGATATAACTCAATCCTTTCATAGATTTTACTTTATATATTTTTGTCGACCATCGTTGAGATTCTTTATCAAACGTTTTAGTTTTAATTTTAATCCTAACTTTATCACCCGGTTTTATATCTATTTTTTCAAGAAGCTTAGTCAATTTATTCCTTTTCAATAAAATATTTCTGATGGTCTTTGTTAGGTTCATATTATCAGGAGTTGATTTATCGATATTTGCCGAATTTTGAGTACTGTTATAATTTTTGACAACAGAATCCAAATAATCAATCCAGTTTACGGTGTCTTTACTTTCTTCTATTTTTTTAAATTTCAATTTTAATGTTCTATTGAATCTTTCTACCATACCCATAGTAGTATGGTCTTCGGTTTCATTTAAATAATGCTCAATATTGTTGTCCTTTAATAATTTTTTCATAGATTTGTTTGTAAATTCTACACCATTGTCCGTAGTCAATACATTCATTTTTGAATCTTTTAATAACTTTTTAAAAGCAGGAATTATTCCTTCAGCAGAATCAATGTTTTTGTTATTTTTGTCTTTAACAGTTTTTGATTTTAATGGATATGCATAAGCCTTTCGTGTATTGATATTGATAGCCGTCAATATAACGGAGTAGCCTCTATTTTGTTTTTTGAATTCATAAATAAATGCTAAATCAGCCTGAACATAATTCTTGTTAGGGTCTTTACCGTAAATAGGAAATAACTCTTTTCTATTGATTTTCTTTTTTTGAGAAAAGGTTTGATTGACTTCAGTTTTTTCTATAGCTTCCTTGACTTGTTTTTGTGTGACTTTATAACCAAGAGATTTTAATTTGGCCGTAAATGGTGATACGGCACTTAGTCCTATTTCAGGATTCGGATAAAAGTCTTGTATTTGTTTTTCGGTGATTGACTTGCTCATTATTATAAAGGAATATCTTTATGTCCCCAAGGTAAAATATTGAAATTGTCCCACTGAATGTATCCTTTATCATAATTTAATGAAAATGATTTTGTTTCGCTTCTTGTTTCTATACCAAGAGCTGCATAATGTTTGTTTTCATCAATTTTTCTTGGTTTTCTAAGAACATCGTATTTTAATTCCACAATTTTTTCGTGATTGTATAAAATGATATCTTTGATTTCTTCATGATTGATACTTTGAGAATTTTCATAATTTAATGGAAATCCTTTTACCTTAGTCATTGTTGTTCCATTATCAAATTTTAATGAATATGATTTAGGTGCTGTTGATACAAATTCAATGCATGTCTTATTTTCTAACTCGTCGGTCAGTTCTCCAAGATAATCACCTAGTTGTTCTTTGAAGATATGATTATTACTTGTATTTTCAATGTATACCACTGAGTCGGTATCGTGATATAGTACATTGTCAAATCCTACATCGTCCATCAAATTGTATAATTTCATTCTTGCATATGCCGTTGTGAACACTCCGATAACTTCGTTAACGGTGCAGTTTGTTTCAGAATATTCACTTAATACATTAAAACCAACTTGGTATTTAACATCACCATTTTTGTTTTTTATCGGCTGAATTAGAACATTGTCATTTCGTGAATCTGATAAAATATCATATACTTCAGCACTATTCATGAATTTGTTTTGTCTTTTATTTGGTTTCAAACAATATCTACCCCACAAGTTGTTGAGAAATAATTTAGCAATAGTTCTCAATCCTTCATTTTTATATATTTTATCTTTTTCCAATAATATACCTTCCTTTTCAAAATATTTTTTGATGTACAAATCTTTATCTTTTTCGCTTTGTACCCACTCAGGATATCCACTTGCTTCTTGTTTGATTTTTAAAAATGTATTAATAAAGCTTTCAAAAATTGTATATGATGTATTTTCCCAGTGGACAACTTGATGAATTTTTTCAATTGTATATCCTTTTTTCAGAGCTAATTTTACTTCTTCGGAGCACCACGTTCCAGTCATTTTTGTCAAAGGAAATGTCAATTTCTCCATTTTAGACTGTCCCAAGGTCCTCAATGGTAATACTGCCATTTCCAAATCATTTGGTGGAATTATTGTGCATTTTATTACTCCAAAGAAATGTTCAATATCAGTAACTCCTTTTAATTCAATTTCTCGATAGATTTTTGTAGGATGTTTTGAAGGAAATTTACAATATTTTAAAACCCAAGGATACAAACTTGTAAAATCTACATATCTCATTGTTTCATTATCTCCACATTTATGATATAATTTTTTTGGGTCTGTTCTGCCTCCAAATAATGCATCTCTGAACACGATAGGTGTGTTATAACTATTAACGAAATCGATAACATTTTGGTCATTTTTTTGTAATTCTTTAAAATTACTTTCCCACATTACTACAACTTTATATCCAAGACTTTGAATTTTTTCCAATCTTTTTTTAGTCTCTTCATACAGTTGATAAAATGTTTTATTTGTGGCATAATTTTTTCTAAACATATTCTTACCATTTGTTTTTGGATTTCCGTGCCAATAATCACCGAGAAATTCATATATTGTGTTTGTTGCAGGGTCATAACCATCGACATATTTGTGCCTTTCATTGTTTCCAAAATGGAAGTGAGGAATTTTATATTCTTTGATTAAATTATCAATTTTATTTGTATGTTTTACATATTCCAACCAAATGTCACCTACTCTTGATTGTTGTTTTCCTTTAATGACACTATTCAAAATAGCTATGGAATTTTCAGGCATATGCAAATACCTATGAATTGTTTGCGTTAAGGATGCAATAGTTAAGTAGGAGGTTGGGTCAATTTTATTATTTGTAATTTCTAAAATTTTCTTTCTATATTCCATCCATCCTAATCGTAAAATTCTTACATCACTTTGACAATAATCTAATATTTCTTTTTGCATATCAAATATGTATTCATCGTTTGTCATTTGTTTATGCCACTCCAAAAATTCATTTCGGCTATCCTCTTTCATTTGATTATAACCATAAAATGATATATCGGGAATTTCGCCTACATAATTTTGATTTTCAGGAGTATTAAATTTGTGTGGAAAATAGCCTTTTTTCTCACCTTTTAAATCAAATATTTTTGAAAATTTACTCAATGGACTTGTTAAATGTAGATAGCTGTCCATTAATGTTACGTTTTGATATTTTAAATACATTATTTTCCCCCCATTTTGAACGGTTTCACAAATTTCATCCATCGTTGTCATTATGTATTCTATGATAAGTACATAATCATACTTACTACCATTATGTGCTATAAAAGTAAATCCTTTGTGTTTATTAGCAAATAAAAATTTGCAAACTTCTCCAATATTGTTGTGAATAAATTCCTCTCCATTAGAATATTGTGTCACACTCAGATTCACTTCGTGCTTTGTTTCATTGTATGCTTCAAAATCAAAAAATCCTATTTTACTTTTATCAATGATATCTTTTGGTTTTTTGGGGGTAATATAGCATTGATTTTTATGTGTGCTCATGTCACAATATAATTTACAATTTAGACAAAACTCATACCCACAAATGTGCTCTTTTTCTTTTCTTATGTCATATGATTTTTTGCATTCACCTTTGCATCTATGAAAGTATAGACAAGCTGTTCCTTGTTTATGTAAATTATAACATTTTTTATTTTCAAATTTATTATTACAATCTTTACAATAGATTGCTTCCTCGCAGTTTAAAATCAGTTTGTTTCCCTTTTTTGAAAAGTCACACAATTTACTTTTGCATTTACAACATCTTGGTCGGTCAGCTATTCCATAAAAAGCTTCGATTTTCGTTATTGGTTCGTAGTGTCCAATACTTGAATTTAAATGATAATAAACAAAATTCCATTCCGGTCTGTCGGGCAAACCTTCTTTACTTGGCGGATACATTATTGTACAACCCAAATCAGTCATTCCATGAATTGTAATATTTTTATCGAATTTCTCTTCAAATACATGAATGTCATCAAAACCTATACCGCCTTCAGCATTAAATTCTAATTCTTTCATTAAAATTATTGCTTCTCTTGTTAAACGATTTTTAATATTGTTGCAAATGTGATTGTAGACTTTGTATGATATTTCTTCATTGTCTTTTTTATCTTTGTAATTCATAATGATGCAAGATTTAGCAAAACATTGTTCATCCTTAACGGTAATACAACTTTTCTTTTGTTTCAATTCTTCCACAGATTTTGGCACCGACAATGGTTGGCCTTTTCCATTTATTTTCTTAAAATTTAACAAAGAAATTGTGATAAAATTTACAGCTCCTCTATCATCTCCGGACTGAATCATTCCTTCTAATTTTTTATAAAAATCGATTTCATTTTTTGCACTTAAAAACTCCGAAGAACCATCTTGAAAGTTTACACCAAATTGAAAATGCTTTATATCTTCCGAAGCTTGGTCAACTTTTTTATTAATCAAATACATCCAATAATCCAAAGGTTTACTAAGAAATCTATTAAATTTGATTCTTATGCTTACTCCTTGATTTCCACCCTTATCTACAAAATCTTTTGTAACGTCTTTATCCGTAAATAGTTCTTCATATTCTTGTCGAGAAAGCAAATCACTAAGGATTATTATATCCTCATTTTCTTTTTCAAATTTCTTTATTTCTGATTGTAAATTTTGCTGTTTATTTTCCTTGGTAAATTCCTTATCTATTTTTTTCTTTTCTATTTGGTTTATTTTACTCCATTGTTCTTTTGTTAATTGTCTTGAACTTGATGCTTTCAAATTTCCGACCCTATGGTCTTTAACTTTCTTGAGATTAGTTTTCTTTGCCTTGGTTAATAATGGACCTTTGCCTTTATCATTATCTTTATCGTCTTTTTCATTACTCTTTTTTGGTGGCATTATTATTATACAATATATTTCTTATTACTGAATTGTAACGTATTCTTTAGGTGGTTTTTGTTACATTCAACCTTTCCAGAAATTTGTTTTGAATTTCCATATATTTGTCGAATTCTTCAGGATTTTCTTTGATTTTCTTAGAGCATATTTCAACAATTTTTACTTTATCAATTCCATGCTTTTCCATCGTTGAAACACCGACATTTTTATTTTTCAAAATTCGGTCTAAGGTTAGATTCTTTTGTAACAATGGTTTGTTGGCTTCATAAAATTTCCCCTTATCTCTTCGATTCATGTCTAAGGGTTTTTTATAATAAACTTTACCATTCTTCGAAGTAACTTTCGTATACTTAGGAGATTTTGTATTGATTTCACTCATTGTTATAATATAGAACTTATTATCTTTAAGCAGATTCTAACACATTTTTATCGTCGATACTCATTTCTTTTGAATTCATGATATCTCTTTCACATTTAATACATAGACAATCTAATTGTTTACATCGAGACCGTCTCATATTATATCCTATAGCGTGAATCAATGCAACGATAATTGTACCAAATTGAAAAACGTCACAGGTATTAATTTCAAACATTGTATGTATATCTTTAACATATATATTTTATTTTATACAAATCAATAGAAATGATAAGTAATGATTAGAAAATTATTTTCTTGTGTATTCTAATATGGGGTTTAAGAAAGGTCAAAAAATCACTGATGAGGCTACTTTAGAACGATTAAAAGTGGCACGACTGAAAGCTATGGAAACAAGGAAAAGAAATTCTGAAGCCAAAAAGGATATCAAACTTGCAAAAGAATTAGAAAATAAGAAAGAATTAGAAGCTGCACAAAATAAAATTAAATCATCGATAAAAGAACCTGGAATTACTCTAAAATCAGAAAATAATTCTCAACCTGAAATTATTGAAAAGAAATATGTTAAAAAATCAAAAAAGAAACCTGTGATTGTTGTGGAATCTGATAGTGAAACTTCGGGTAATTCAAGTGACGATTCTGAACATCAACCTCAAGTGATTATCAAAAAATCAAAAAAGAAAGACAAAGTTTCAAAAACGGAAGGAAAGCCAAACGCAGCACCACCGACTTATCATGACGTTTTGAATTCAGACCCTCATTTTCATAAAACATTCAAATCATTGTTTCCAGAATTTTAAAAGAATACTTGTATCATTTATCTTTCCAATAATCTTTTCCATAAGAAACATATATCTCTTGATTCTTTTTTACATATGATTTCAATCAAACATTTCCTACAGAATTTATTACAGCATTGTTTTTGCATTTAATTCTTTTAGCACTTTGGGGAGTACAATCATTAAATTTTCCGGCAACTGACATTGTTTTCGATGCATCATAAAACAGATTATTACTCTTTTTCCATATATGTGTTCTTCGATTCAATGGAGGTAATTCATTCATTGTCAATCGTTGCGTGCCTACGGTGTATCGACCAACTAACTTATCTTTTTTCAAGTCTTCTTTGGCATATACCCCAAGACCTGAATTTGGAATGCTACTTTGTTTTACATTCACTACTCTATGAACATAACAATAAGGACTATATTTACAAGTCATATTTCTACATTGATTTCCTTTACTTTTCGAAATAGCTATACACCGTTCACAAGATGTTTTCTTCATAAGTTATAATTTATTTTTTCAGGAATTATAAATTCATCAAATCGTTTTCGAAACATCGATGGATGATTGTCTTTCTTATGTAAATCGATTAATAGAAATGAATGTGGTTCATTGATAGCATGTGCATATACTTCATAAAAAGTCTTTTCGTCAATTTCACCGGCACAAGATTCATATATTTCTTGTAACTCTTTTTTGTCTTTCATTTTAAAAACTCCTAAACTTGTTGCATTGTTCTTAACGGCTCTCGGGCAGGAACCAAATTGACTTTTAAAGTTTTGAATACCAATAAAACAACTTATTCCTAAAGCACCACCAGTTTCAAAATCAGCGATATGTCGATGTCTTGTTATGAAATTCAGAAATTTAGGAGTTCGAAACAAATTCGTTGATTGACAATCATCGACAAAAACTGCCAGTATAGGTCGTTTACCATTATATTTATGGACGGGTTTTTCGAAACCGTCTGATGTCAAAAATTCTAACAATAATTCTGGGTCGATATCATCGATAAAGATATTTCTATTATTTAATTTATCCATTAATAAATTCCATTTTTTCAAGTCTTCATGATATTTTAAATATATGTCTCTTTCTTCTTCAGCTTTTTGAATAATATCATTAATAACATTTGCACCATCGTCCGGTTCATACACATCTTCGGAGTCGATATCTAATGACTTCATTAATTTTTTGTTCGAATTAAATGTGGGACTAATAACAAATATACGATGTAATGAACCTTCTTTTTTTAACATTTTCAAATAATTAGTCACCGCCACTGATTTACCACTACCTCTTTTTCCTATAAATATTGAATTTTGATGAGCTTTTAACATGTTTGGTCCAGTTTTGATATTAAAAGCACTTCCATTCGGTACCTCTATATTCATATCTTTTACTTTTACAATCTTCATTAAAGATATATATGTATAGTTTGTTTATTATTTTTTTAAAAGAAACTAAAGTAATGATAAACTTACATAACGATGATTGTTTCAACATTTTCCCTAACATACCAAGAAATTCAATAGACCTTTTCATTTGTGATTTACCATACAATCAAACAAATTGTTCTTGGGATAAAATTCCTTTTGATTTAGATAAACTATGGATTCAATTAAAGAGAATAGGTAAAAAACATTCAGCCTATATATTTACTACAACGACCAAATTTGGACATTCAATTATTGAAAGTAATAAGAAGATGTTTCGATATGATATCGTATATGAAAAAACAATGTCATTAGGTTTTTATCATGCAAATCAAATGCCTTTGAGAAGTCATGAAATGATTTATGTATTTTACAAACACTTGCCAACATATAACCCAATCATGATTGAAGGTCACAAACCGTATATACGACAAGGTCAAGGACCACGGACTGAATTGTATACTCATTACACCGAAAGGACGCCTACTATATGCAAAGATGGAAAACGATTTCCAAGAAGTGTTGTCAAATTTTCTAATGGTAATTACAAATCTAAGCATCCATGTAGTAAACCATACGATTTATTCGAATGGATAATCAAATCTTATTCAAATCCTTACGATAATGTATTAGATTGTTGTATGGGTATTGGAAATTCCGGGTTGGTATGTAGAAATCTCAAAAGAAATTATATAGGTATTGAAATCGATAAAAAATACTTCGAAATAGCTAAAGAAAACATTGAAAATTCAATATAAATTGTAGAAAAAATCGGATTCAAATTCTGATGACATATTCGAATTCCTGATGAAATTCTACGTTTAATAGTCGTATTTAAAGTGCTTTTTGATGAATTTTTGTTTTTTAATTATCAACAAGCGTCGGAGTTTTTGACAGAAAAAAGACTTCAATATATCTTAAAAAGGAATTTTCTTTTCAACATTTTGTCTTCAAATTCGAACTCCTGATGAAATTTTACATCGACAGTGAATTTACAATATTTTTTTGAAGCGTTTTTGTGTATGATTTTTGGTTACTTATTTTTGCGCAAAATGTGTAACTTGAAAATTCGAATTTCTTGGTAAATCTGTTTCGATTTTTTAAAATCTGACTTCAAAAATGAATTCCCTGCGAAATTCTACGTATATATGCATACATTTATTGTGTTTTACGCTGCGGTCACGCTGTGGTCACGCTGCGGTTACGCTGCGGTTACGTTGCGGTTAAGTTTAAACAAATGTTGTTTATAATTTATTTTCAACCTTATTTTTGTGGAACCCCGTACCCCCCCAAAAGTCAAGACCCAGGACCCTTTAAACCGCAGCGTGACCGCAGCGTAACCGCAGCGTACTGGCAACGTAAATGCAACGTTCTCACAAGTTTTCACAGAAATCCTTTACCTCCGCCAAACTAACACAACTTTTACTTGCAGGTATGCCGCCACCGCTTCTCGTGTTATGGTTGTATTGTATGCTTCCCTCTTTCCCAAAGAGGTCAGAGGATACGCCACCTTCAAAAGTTTCTGGAGTTTTTCGCTTAGGGAAAGATGGGTCTGTGTTATATGATACGCGGAATACTAATGCCTACCCATCAGAACCGTTTAGAGATAGAGGAAATGGCACCCGCTGCTGCGGTGTCAAACCACGGAAGGTCAAGCAATTTGGGTACACCCATTATGACCGTATTCGTTGTGAGCGTAACACAACAACGATATTTTGTCAACACCACTGGGATCAAGTCGTCGCTGTTTTTGGTTGTCGTTTTTATGAAGCCATGTCCCCTGTTATCAACGCTTATATTTGTGCAAACAGCGATGCGTCTGCTGAAGACATCGCTACTATGTTTGGACAGGAAGTTGTTCTGTTGACAGCTGACACAACTAGGGGGAAAGATTGCGATTCTGCCAACTTACTTGCTCACAGACTTGAAACTGCTGCGACAGACCTTGCACGGAATGAGAGAGAACGAGTTGCCAGCAGTCCCTCTGTAGACGCTGTCAAAGATATTCTTCAAGGCGTCTCGATTTCATCCCCTGCTATCTCATATTATGGAGAGGGTTCTACCAAACGGTCTAAAAATAAGAAGCTTGATCCGTCCGCTCGTGCTATTCCTTTTGACGAATTGGACGCTGCCTTTGACAGCCTTTGCTTTGAAAGTGAAAACAGTTCTTCTTTTGAACGTTCTTTTTCCAATGCTTCCGATGTTTCAGTCACGAAGTCTGAGGTTTTACGACAGTCTGAAGAGTTCGCAGAGGAAATGCGAATGCAATACGACCGGTTGACAACAAGTTATCACACAGTGTTGCTAAATAACACCAGTTTAAACAACAGCATTGCAGAACTGACAGCTGAAAAAAACCTTTCCGAAGAAAGATGCGAAAAATATTTTACAGAGCTAACCGATCTTACTTCCAAATACGGAATTATTGTTTTTTCACACGAAGAACTTACTTGCAAACTGCGAGATAGAGAGTCTGAGTTAGCCATGTTAAAGTCTCGCGATGAAGTTGTGACTGACAACAGCGACAACCTTATGTTTTCTCAAGGTTATGTTGATAACCTAACCGGCGAGATTACACAGCTAAAACGTCGTGTCGTTATGTTGAGTTCAAAGAACCCCACAGCGTCAGCAGCCATTGAGGTTGTCTATGAAAAAGCAGTCAAATATGACCCTTTGAAAGTACAGTTTGATAGTCTGGTAGACGACTACAACACTTTATTAGAGGAGAAGCATCGTGTTCAAGAAAAGTACTTAAGTACGAAACATATTTCTGAGACTATGTCTTCAGGTTCGGTGTCGTATGAGGAGGTCGAGCAATAAATAGCGGGGGTTATGTGGGGTGGCTTGGGTAACAGTTTACTACGTTTTAAAATGGCTGACAACATCCCACCTGCTGCACCTCCACCTCCTCCTGAAGGTGATATCTTACTTTCACCACGAGGGACTCCAATTAGGAGGGATGCTTATGGAAAACCTTACGAACAAAAGTACTTAAACAAAGTTACCGATGTTTGGTCCTTGAGAGGAAAGTTCATTGGGAAGCCTGTTTCTGGCGTGTATTTTTTGTACTCTATTGCAAGTGCAAACGGTTTTATGAAGAAACACTACTATGGCAACGCACACAAATACGCTATCGGGGACCTCGACTTGGCTGCAGCTTTTGCCAGTTCTAACCCGAATCCGGAATCGGACGCAGGCGTTTTGGCCCACTGGCTTCACAGCCAAGGGATGTTTGCCAAGCTGTTTCTTTTTGGGTTGTTTGCGATGGTCTACTTTGGTATTATCATAACTATGGTGCAGCAGGCTCACGTGTTTTTGCAATGCCAAAAAACCTTCAACTCTGTGAACCCATTTTGTATTGGCACAACGAAGGTTTTATGGTTCGTCACCAACTATTCAGCAGAGTTGGTTGCTATGTTTTTTTCTCAGATTGTTTTTGGCCTCACTTTGGTTTTTGTATATTTTGGAAATATGATAAATGGACAGAATAGGTACCAGCGTCGGCCTTAAACAAGTTCAGAACGTTTCATATTTTTCTGTTTAGGAGGGGCCTTGAAACCTGGCCTGTAACAGTTTTGAACTTTTAGCCTTGAAACATAGGGCTGTATTATTTATTCAGTTTTACAAGTTTTTTTTTGTGTTTGTAACGATTGCAGATTTTGAAGACCTGAAAAACAAATATAACGAATTACTGGTTAAATATCAGATATTAGAAGACAATAATGTCATGTGTTATCGGGAGATAAATATGCAAAAAAAACTGTTTCAGCAACTAAATGATGAAGTTGGGAAAATTGTTGATGAAAATAAAACATTACAATTAATTGTAAATAGTTTAATGAATGCAAAATTAGCATGATAGTTTTTTGTTTCTGATTTATGTATGTATTGATTGTGTTTTTGTTGTGTTGTGCAGGACTTGCAACAACAATAGACCTAACTGAAATTGAACCTACAAAAAAAACCCCAATAAATACCAGATGTTTCAAATGTGAAAGATTGTGTTGCATAATGTGTGCACGGTTTGAAAACGGCATACAAAAAATAACTTCTGAATTAGTGAAGCATCAAAACAACTTTCCATTTATTTGCATTATTTGTAATAAGTAAAATGAAATTCTTTGGTAAATGCTTTAATGTGTTGTGGGTTACTCATTTTGCGCATAATGTGTAACCTATTATTCTGCAATTTTACCACGAAGAAATAACTATTTGTCCGTATTTACAAGTCATTATAGTATGTATATATATTAATGGAAAGACATAGTACTCAATCATTGTGTTCACCGTTGTTCATTCAAAATGATTTCTGCAACAATAAAGTGTTAAATTCATCGAGCAAGATACTCAATTTTCCAAACAACAATAACAATTCTTCAGTTTCAGCAGATTTGAATAAAAAGTATGAGTTAAATGAAAGTGAAAATAAACAATATAGACTTCAATTAAATAGTTTATTCAAACAATTAGGTGACTTGCAACAGTCTCAAATTGAACAATCGTTTTCCAATAGTCTTAGAGAGAAAGCATATCATGTAGGTATTTCAAGTTACCTCGGTTCAAGAAATTATCAATCAGATTTGTTATTTCCAGGCGGTTATGAATATAATACCTTAGAGACCGCTCAAAAACAATTACATAACGATATTCTTTCTAATAAATTCAAAATTGACCCCGAACTTTCTTCGTATGACGCCGTAGTGCTTAACAATGGAAATAATCAAATACATATTGCATATCACGGTGCGTCGTCAAATCCTTCTTATTTAGATGAAGATAAAGCGGACATATTTTCCGTAATTAAAGGAAAACATGAAACAAGAGATTCATTTCGAAGAGCTGAAAACGTATATTTGAATACATTGAAAAAATATCCTAATCATGATATTGAGTTGTTAGGGACAAGCCTTGGCGGTGCTAAATCTATTCATGTCGGTGAGAAATTCAATGTAAAATCGACTACCTTCAACCCGTTTCTTTCACATGTATACACCCCAAAGGTTAATGGTAATGCACCGCAAAATATGCATCGAGTTGTAACTGATTGGGCCACTTTGGGAGCCTTAAAAATACCATCAAAAAGTAATAGGAAAATATTTCATTACTTCGAAAACAAAAATCCTTATGATTTATTCAAATCACCATATGCATATGTTACTTCGCCGCATAATTTAAAACAGTTCTTTCAAATGCCAAAGAATAATAAAGTTAATAAGTTGAATTTATTGAAATCGACATTACATACTATAGGGACCGGATTTGATGTATTGATGTTTGGAAATGCTTTGAACGATGCAAGAAATATGTCAATAAATACTGTTGAAAGTTATGAATTTAACAATCAAATTTCCGAAGATTTAAATCCATTAGGACTGTTAGGAGTAAATTTTGATATTGATAAAAATTACTTGCATGACGACGCACCCTTAGAAGCAAGATTATTGGCTGATTACATATCAAACAAAGGTCCTCAAAGAATGACATCATTTGATAGAAGTATAGAGAAATCACAGTCAAATAAGTATACATCTATTGATGAAAATACGATTAAAGATAAAAATAATAATGTTTTGGTAAATTATGGAACGTGAAAACTTAATCAAAAATGCTCAGATTTTGTACCCTAATTTATGCACATTTTATATTGAATTGATTGTTGATGATTTTATTAAAAGACCACAACTCTATGACGATATGTATAATGGAAACATTGAATTACCTTTACCATTAAAAAGAGATTTAAAAGAAGATATTGAAATGAATAAAAACTATATTGATATTATAAATAGAGATAGTCATGAGTGTAATATCTGAACGTACACTTTATCTATCAAGTGAAGACCTTTCATCATTTGGTGATTCCAGAATTATCAATATCAATATACCAACACAATTAACAAACTATAAAAATACAAGCAAATTGAAAATTATTGTGAATTCATTTTCGGCTGCAAAGACTTGGTATACCATTAATGAATATAATGGAATTTTCTATATTGCTGATACAAATTCTGATAAATTTTATGAATGTAGAATACCTGATGGAAATTACACAGATTTAGATGATTTAAATTTGATTTTAGAAACAATTATTTTAGATGTTCTTGTTGAGCACTTCGAGTTCGCAAGACCTGCGGATAGAGTTGATGTTACTTACGATGCAATTTCAGGACATTTTACGATTACACTTAGCAAACCTGCTCTGAATATCAAGTTTGTTTCATTTTCGATAACTGGTGATTTTCAAGCAGTGCCTGGAAGTTTATTAGATGATGCATTAAATGATATCTTTAATTCACCAGGAAAGTATAACGATGTTGACCAAATATTAGGGGGACAAACAAACAAAACAGTTGCTGGTCTTACAAACATTTCACAGATTAAAGACTTGTTCGATATCGAAACTGTAAATGAAGTATTTATTTCCAAATTTCCTGGTAATTTACAAACAAACGATGCTATTTATCTTAGAATATCAACGTTGCCCACAAATAATTTACAAAGTACAAATCTTTCAAATAATTTTAAAGAAAATCAAATCATTAGTAGTGACATTTTAGGAAAAGTATTGTTACCGTCAGATTTAACTAATCAATTTATTACTTATTTAGATTATGATGAAAACTTTTCTATAGATGTGCAAGCTTCTCAATTTTCTCAATTAAGAATTTCAATTACCGACAATAAATCCAGACTAATTCCTACAGCCGTTTCCCGAAATGGAAATGAACAATCTATAAACTATGCATTATCTTTGAAATTAAAAGAATATGTGAATTAAAATTATATTATATATATTATAATAAAATGTCGCTACCGTATAGTCTTGCATTTGGACTTCAAAAACTAAGTGGATATAGTACTCAATATTTTCGCCTTGAAACAACAAACTTGACCGAAGTAAATCCTTACGGTGTTATTACTTTGAATCTTCCAGTTAATGTTTTGTGTAATTTGAAAAGTTTAAGTATGCATTGTAAAGGTCGTGCTAACAATACTGCCATAGCTTGTACCGACGCCGCAAATCAAGCTGATTCAGTTATCACAACTTTGCCAAATGGAATCGAAAAACTGATTTCTCGTGTGGAAATTTACAGCGGAGGTATTGCTATTTCCTCGGGAATGAGTCAATATTCAACGGTATCAACGGTTTTGGACAATCTTAAAACTACGTTAAACAAAGAGGTATCTTACCAACGTGTTTTGAAAAATCAAGAAATAAATGTCAATACTGATAGTTATTATCAACAAGAAAGACCATATATTTTGAATAATTTCCTACAATTTATAGGGGAAAGTGCTCCTGATTATTTGGATACTGCGTTACTACCAAGTATTCAAATTCGTTTCTATATGCATGGACCGGAGGTGTTGGGTGCATATCAAAAATCATTAGGGGCAGGTGTTAAATTTACCGGAACAGCGGCAGCAGAACTTGCTGCAAAAGCGACATGGAAATTGACTGATTTGCATTTTACAATTGAAACAATAACATTTTCAAATGGTGTTTACGATAGTGCTGTCGAAAGAAAACTAAAAGAAGATTCTTACATTGAGATGCCTTTTACTAATTATTTTACCTTTCAAGATAATCAAACGGAAATGACTAAATCAAATCGATTTTCTTTGTCGGCACAATCTTTGGATATGCTATACGCTGTTCAAAGGCCTTCAAATTACAGTTCTGTCAATACAGGTTTGCATAAAATTGATAATAAAATAGGTGCTACTTTCGTTCCAAGTTATTTCAGATTTTATGCTGGAGATATTCAATCTTGGCAGTATAATGTCAACTCAGTTTATTATCCAAATTATCGTGCTACCGCTCTTGATGCTTTTAACTTGGTCACTATTGGTAAAGCTGATAATTATTCCGACGATTCAGGTTGTAAAGTTAATTCTTTGGAAAATTGGTATAATTCTTATTGGACTGCTATGCTTCGATTAAATATGCCTATGCCTGGTATGGGTCCCAGAAATTGTTCAGGGGTTGATACAAGAGGTATGAATGCAAGTTTATTTTTGGTAACTCAGAAATCATCAACTGCAGACCCACTTCAAGAATCATTAACAAATAACGAAACATTTATTATTGCACAATGTACAAGTACCATTCGTATTGGTATGGGAAGAATGATTGAAGTTGTTGTATAAATAAAACTAATTTAATTGTAATTATATATAAATATATGGCTGAACAAGCGGGACAAACTTTTGCTTCAAACTTAGGAAATAAACCATTAGGGAAAGTCGATGTAAAATTACCAAATATGATGTTAACTTCAGGCTTTCGAAGTCCTTCAATGATGATTATTCCCTGCAAAACAATTCAAGATTTACGACCACCTGCAAGAGTATCTAATGTGGACCCTATGTCAGGTTTTAAATCATATACATTAGGACACGGTGATAAAATTACAAAACAAAATGCTATGTTTTCTTTTCCCAATATCCATCCATTAAACAATAAATTACCGAAACTTGCACCGACATTTTTTGTGAAATAAAATTAATATATTATAATATATATAATGTCTTCCTTTGGAAATGATTTTGTTTTAGATGAAAATATTAAAGTAAATAACGGTGTGTTTATTGGTGCCAAAGATAAAACAACAATAACAACTTTACAAATGGTTGGAGCAAATATCATAATGGATATCGATGGTTCTCAAAGCGGCGACCCTGGTGATGTTTATCTAAATATGGCTGCATTGACTGATAAATGCAAAGTCCGTATGGCTGGATTACCTGTTGTAACCGGTGCCGCAAACACACCGCCAGGTAATGATGTTGTCCCCGTCAATGGATTGTATGGGTATAGAAGTGCGGGTGGTAATGCACCAGCTCAAATTTTTATGAAAATGGCATAAATTCCATAATAAAATTAAAAAAGAAAGTATAATATATAATGTCGTCATTTGGAAATAATATAGTTGCAAACACATTTAATGGAAATCAAACTCCATCCACAAATATTCCTGACCCTTTAACAATTAATCAACTCAATGTAAATCAAATAGGTGATAATTCAAATCCTTGTCAAACAATTCATATGGCTTCAGATTTTTTATATCAAAATGATATTGATTTTATTGATAATTCTGATGTAAATAATCAAAGAGAATTTATGAAATTACAAACTGATGGTGATTTAAATTTGGTTAATAATATCAATTTTTATGATTTTATTTTGAATAATCCTGCAAGTACATCAAAATTTTCTATAGGTTTGGATGAGCTTGATAGTTCTTTTGAAATTAAATCTTTAGACCCGGTATCACAAACACGATTGAAAATAGGAGACAATGGTATAAATGAATGGTCATTTATGCAAACCACATTGAATGTAGAACCACTTGGAGCCGGTGTACTTATAAATGATGGACCTTTAATTTTGAACACCGGTGATATTACTTTGAATTCTGGTAAATTTACCGGAGACGCCTCAGGGTTAACAAATATTCCACCATCTATACCACAAGATTTGCAATCTGTTACCGACCAAGGAAGTATAACTACAACAAATGATATATCTTTTACCGGAACTGGAAAACTTATAATAAATCAGGAAGAATGTGATGGAAATTTATTTAGAATTAGGGCTGGCACCGCTGGTAATGGATTGGTGTCTTTAGGCGAATCGACTCAAAATGATGGTTTTACAAATGCAAACCGTTCGGTTTTAATAGGTAGAAATAGTGGGGCTTTTAATTGTTTGAATGATTCGATATGCATAGGTTCGGGTGCCGGGAACAATCAATGTAATGCTTTCGTCGTAAACGTTGGTGACGATGCTGGGCAAAGCTTCGCTTCGGAGAATTCAATCAATATTGGAAAATTCGCAGGGGAATATTTGGCTGGGGAAAATTCAATCAATATTGGTGCTTTTAGTGCTCAAAACTCCGCTCAAAGTGCGACCGCTATTGATAATACAATTATTCTTAATGCAAGCGGCGTAGAACTTAATGCTGCTGTAAATAATTCTTGTTATATTCGACCTATTCGGGCAAGTCCTGATGTTAGTTCAGAAAGTTTACAATTATATTATGATTCTGCATCAAATGAAGTCAGAACCGGTGCAATAAATTCTGGAAGTATTGGTTCATTAAGTCAAGTTTTGGCTGTCGGAAATACAGGGGGAAATATTAATTTAACCGGAGATATAGATGCTACAAGTGCAATACTTACAAATAGTTTGAATTTTAGTTATACATCTGCTACGGCTTCTGTTACAAGTTTAGGAATTCCATTGACAACATTGACAAATGCATATACAGCAACATTACCCACAAGTCCGGTTCCTCATACAGGTGATGTATTTACTTTTGAAAATAATACCGGAGGAACAATAAGTGCTGGTGATATTGTTCAATTTGACGATGACTTTACTAATGTAAATGGTGTAAAAATATATGCAGCTTCGGCAAGTCAATCTAATCAAAATTGTATGCCTATTGGTGTTTGTGTTCAGAATTCAACAACGGGTAGTAGTGCATTTATTTGTACAAAAGGATTCACAACTTGCAAAGCATTAGATGGAAGTTATGTCAAAGGACAAATGTTAGGTTGTTCAGCGGGAGGTTCAGTTGTTTCTTCACAAATTACTACAAATAATGTTGGAATTATTGGTGTGTGTATGGAAAGTAAAGTTATAACAACTCCGGGTTCGGGAATATTGGTTTGGATTAAACCTGATTTTAAATTGTAATATTATAATATATATTATATGTCTTCTTTTGGAAATGATATTATTTGTAAAAATATACAATGTAATACTGTAAATGGTCAAACCTACAATCCTGTACAAACTTCAAAATGGACCGAAACAAATGATGTGTTGGAACCGGCAAATGCTGGAGCAAGTGTAAAGATTTCCGGTTTAGAAGTAAATGGAAATGCAAGAGTCAATGGAGAAATAAACAATACTACAAATAATCAAACTAATGTTGATTTATTTGGAACAAAAGTATCCGGTAATTCTTTCATTAATTTAAATACCGCTGGTGTGGACATACCAAATGCTACAAGTATATATTTCATAAACTTTGAAAAGAAACCTGATACAGCTACAAATAATTTTTTTAGAATTAATATGTCGGGTGACATAATAGGTTGCAACGATATAGAATGTGAGGATTTACAATGTAATGATATAGAATGTAGTTCTGTTCAAATTGAAAACAAAATAGATTATTCCAAATGTAACAAAGGATTAATTCAAACTGGTCAAGGAATGAGAATATTGAAATTTGACACATCGTTTATTAATTATTTTGATTTTACATTGAGTCCCGCTGACCCTAATATAAGTGATGGAAATGCTGTTTTTACAAAATTTAAAATTCAACACAGTGATACAAATATTAATAATGTTATAGGCACCGAATATATTGTAAGACTTTCAAGTTTCAACGTAACGGGAACTGATTTTAATATTTTTGCAACTGTTAATGTTCTTGCATCAAATAATTTAGAATTGTATTTGACGTCCGGAAATGGTGAAATATTAACAAATGGTTTACAATTGAGATTTTTAATGGAACTAATTCCTATTGATTTTTCTTGATAAATTTCTTCGGTTTTTTCAAGGGGACAAAAACAAAAAACCTCAAAAAATAAAATTCCACTTAAAGATAGTAACTTAGTAGGGTAAACCAAGCAACATGAATACTAATGATAACAAACATTGTTGTATTTGCCTTGAGTCTTTTGAACACAAATCTTATGATACATTCAACTTTATTTGTCAAGTTTGCAACGAAGGTACAATGTGTGATGAATGTTCGGATGAAATGAAAGGTCAAACGTGTGGTGGAGTTATAGAATGTCCAATTTGTCGTTCAGAAAATTGGAAATTTCAATTTAGCTCAGATGTGATGGAGTTTTACTTGTGTGACCATGTAAATTTGGATGGCGGTTCTGAATGTCATAGAAACCCGGCTTTGAATTTCATGAGAAAAGCATATCACGGTGAAGAAAAATACAACCATATTGATGTTTATATAAGAAGGAGCTATAAAGATGAATGCAAATTTGAAGTTGAACTTAGAAATTTAGATGACTCTATATATCTAAAGATTGATTTGTCATTTGAAGAAGAATAAATGATTTAAGAACAATTAACATATAACTTATTGAAAACTTAATCAATATTTACTTTTCATTTACTTATAAGTTTTAATCTTTATCTTTTATATCTTTATCTTTTATCTTTTATATTTATTGTAGATTTTTTCTATTCACATTTAATCACGTAATTTATTCCCTATTTATTACGTATTTATTTCTTGTATTTATTATTTAGTTGTTTGGTGGTGGGCTATAATCGGTAGTATACTACTAGTATACGTAGAATTTCGCAAGGAATCCATTTCTGAAGTCAGATTTGTTAAAATCGAAACAGAATTTTCAGAATTTAAGTTACACATTTTCGCGCGAAAAAGTAACTCAAAACGCACTTAGAAATAATGAGCTTTGTATGTTCGCAAACATACTATAAACAAAAAATTTCGCAAGGAATTCGATTCCGAAGTCAAATTTGGGAATCTATTCTGAATTTTCGATGTTTTCTTTAGCTATTTCGAAGTATTTCTTATCAATTTCAATACCGATATAGTTTCTTTTGAGATTTTTACATGCCAAACCTGAATTTCCAACACCCATACAACAATCTAATACATTATCGTAAGGATTTGAGTAAGATTTGATTATCCATTCGAACAAATCGTACGGTTTACTACAAGGATGTTTGCTTTTGTAGTTTCCATTCGAAAATTTGATTACACTTCTTGGATACCTTTTTCCATCTTTACAAATGGTTGGTGTTCTATCGGTGTAATGAGTGTATAATTCTGTCCGAGGACCTTGACCTTGTCTTACATAGGGTTTGTGACCTTCAATCATTATCGGATTATATGTTGGTAAATGTTTGTAAAAGACATATATCATTTCATGACTTCTCAAAGGCATTTGATTTGCATGATAAAAGCCTAATGACATTGTTTTCTCATATACGATATCATATCGAAACATCTTCTTATTACTTTCAATAATGGTATGTCCAAATTTAGTGGTAGTACTAAAGATATAGGCTGAATGTCTTTTACCTATTCTCATTAATTCAATCCATAATTTATCTAAATCGAAAGGAATTTTATCCCAAGAACAATTTGTTTGATTATATGGTAAATCACAAATGAAAAGGTCTATTGAATTTCTTGGTATGTTAGGGAAAATGTTGAAACAATCATCGTTATGCAAACTTATCATTACTCTAGTTTCTTTTTTTAAAAAAATGAATAAAATAAACATATATGAAAATATTAGAACTTTTTTGCGGAACGAAATCATTTTCAAAAGCATTAACGAAAGAATTCCCAAATTGTGAAATAACAACGTTAGATATTCTATCAAAGTATAACCCAACAATACAATGTAATATTCTTGAATGGAACTATCAAAACATATGTGTTCCTAAAACATTTGATATCATATGGGCAAGTCCACCGTGTACGGAGTATTCTAAAGCACACCGACGCAAACCGAGAAATTTAGTATTGGCGGACGCTATTGTAAAACGCACCATTGAAATTATTGATTTTTTTCAACCGACATATTGGTATATTGAAAACCCGGCTGACGGTGGATTGTTGCAACATAGAGAATTTATGAAACCTTTAGAAATATACAAACACACATGTTGTTATTGTAAATATGGATTTCAATATAGAAAAATGACAAACATATGGACAAACAAAGAACATTTAAATCTAGAAGTATGTAACAAATATACTCCATGTGATATCAAACAACAATATGGCAAACACATGTATACCGCTCAACGCACACAATCATCAAATTCCAAAGACAATATAGGAATAAGTAATGCATATGTTATTCCACAGTTGTTAATAATAGATTTAATCAAAGATTTGAATATCAAAAGAAACAATCGAAAATTGTTTTTGGAGAATAGTTTCTTTTAAAAAAATAATAAACAAACTATACATATATCTTCAATGAAGATTGTAAAAGTGAAAGATATGAACATTGATGTGCCAAATGGAAGTGCTTTCAATATCAAAACCGGACCGAACATGTTAAAAGCTCATCAAAATTCAATTTTCATAGGCAAAAGAGGAAGCGGAAAATCAGTTGCGGTGACTAACTATCTTAAAATGTTGAAAAAAGAAGGGTCATTACATCGAATATTTGTAATAAGTCCTACATTTAATTCAAACAAAAAATTAATGAAATCATTAGATATCGACTCCGAAGATGTGTACGAACCCGACGATGCTGCAAATGTTATCAATGATATTATTCAAAAAGCCGAAGGAGAAAGAGACACATATTTGAAATATCATGAAGACTTGAAAAAATGGAATTTGTTGATGGATAAATTAAATAATAGAAATATCTTTATCGATGATATCGACCCAGAATTATTGTTAGAATTTTTGACATCAGACGGTTTCGAAAAACCCGTCCATAAATATAATGGTGAACGACCTATATTGGCTGTTTTTGTCGATGATTGTCAATCAACGAATTTGTTTCGAACTCCTAAATTTCTGAATTTTATCACAAGACATCGACATATAGCTGATTTTGAAACCGGTGGTGCTTTAGGAATAAGTTGTTACATTTGCATTCAGAATTTTAAATCTCAGTTTGGAGGCTGTCCAAGAGCGGTGAAGAACAATGCAACTTCTTTAGGAGTATTTAAAATGAAAGACAAGAAAGAATTACAAGAAATATTCGAATCATGTTCCGGAGAAATCGATGAAAAAACTTTCTATGAAGTATATGCACATGCTATCAATGAACAACATTCATTTCTATTAATCGATTTACATAAGAAAGACAATCATCCATCGATGTTTCGAAAACGATTTGATGAATTCATAATTCCTGAAAAAATAAATCATAACTTATGAAGAAAACATCTTGTGAACGGTGTATAGCTATTTCGAAAAGTAGTGGAAATCAATGTAGAAACATGACTTGTAAATATAGTCCTTATTGTTATGTTCATAGAGTAGTAGATATAAAGGAAAGTAGTATTCCAAATTCAGGTCTTGGGGTATATGCCAAAGAAGACTTGAAAAAAGATAAGTTAGTTGGTCGATACACGGTCGGCACGCAACGATTGACAATGAATGAATTACCTCCATTGAATCGAAGAACACATATTTGGAAAAAGAATAATAATCTGTTTTATGATGCATCGAAAACAAATTCAGTGGCCGGTAAGTTTAATGATTGTACCCCTCAAAGTGCCAAAAGAATCAAATGCAAAAATAATGCTAAAATAAATTCTGTAGGAAATGTTCGATTAACATCAAATGTAAAAAAGAAGCAAGAGATATTTGTTTCTTATGGGAAAGACTATTGGAAAAATAAATGATACAAATATTCTTTCAAAATTCTGGAAACAATGATTTGAATGTTTTATGAAAATGAGGGTCTAAATTCAAAACGTCATGATAAGTCGGAGGTGCTGCGTTTGGCTTTCCTTCCGTTTTTGAAACTTTTTCTTTCTTTTTTGATTTTTTGATAATCACTTGAGGTTGATGTTCATCGTCACTTGAACTACCCGAAGTTTCACTATCAGATTCCACAACAATCACAGGTTTCTTTTTTGATTTCTTTACATATTTCTTTTCGATTATTTCCGGTTCAGATTTTTGTTCGAATTTTTCAGTAATTTCAGGTTCTTTTATCGATGATTTTATTTTATTTTGAGCAGCCTCCAACACTTTTTTGTTTTCTAATTCTTTAGCAAGTTTGATATCCTTTTTGGCTTCAGAATTTTTTCTTCTTGTTTCCATAGCTTTTAATCGAGCAACTTTTAATCGTTCTAGAGTAGCCTCATCAGTAATTTTTTCACCTTTCTTAAAACCCATATTAGAATACACAAGAAAATAATTTTCTAATCATTACTTATCATTTCTATTGATTTTTAATGACTTTGATTTAAATTCTAACTTTGACTCTAACTCTAACTAGAAAATAAAATCAGTTTAATGTATAATGTTTGAAATAAATACGTGTGATGTCTTTCAATTTGGGACAATTATCGTTGCTTTGATTCATGCTATAGGATATAATATGAGACGGTCTCGATGTAAACAATTAGATTGTCTTTGTATAAAGTGCGAAAGAGATATCATGAATTCAAAAGAATTAAGTATTGATAAAAATGTGTTTGAATCTGCTTAAAGATTATAAGTTCTATATTATAACAATGAGTGAAATTGATACACATTCTCCTAAGTATATGAAGGTTACTTCTAAGAATGGTAAGGTGTATTATAAAAAGCCTTTAGATATGAATAGGAGAGACAAAGGGAAATATTATGAAGCCAACAAACCATTGTTACAAAAGAATCTAACCTTAGACCGAATTTTGTTAAATAAAAATGTCGGTGTTTCAACGATGGAAAAGCATGGTATAGATAAAGTAAAAATTGTTGAAACATTCTCCAATAAAATCAAAGAAAATCCTGAAGACTTTGAAAAATATATGGAAATTCAAAACAAATTTTTGGAAAGGTTGAATGTAACAAAAACCACCTAAAGAATACGTTACAATTTAGTAATAAGAAATATATTGTATAATAATAATGCCACCGAAAAAGTCTAATGATAAAGACAAAAAAGATGATAAAGGCAAAGCTCCATTGACCAAAGCAACGAAAACCAATCTCAAGAAAGTCAAAAACCATAGGGCCGGAAATTTGAAAGCATCAAGTTCAAGACAATTAACAAAGGAACAATGGAGTAAAATTAATCAAATTGAAAAAAAGAAAATAGACAAAGAATTTACCAAAGAAAATAAACAACAAAAATTACAATCAGAAATAAAGAAATTTGAAAAAGAAAATGAGGACTTAATAGTCCTTAATGAGTTGCTTTCTAGACAAGAATATGAAGAACAATTTACGGATAAAGACGTTACAAAAGATTTTGTCGATAAAGGTGGAAATTCCGGAGTATCTATGAAAATCAAGTTTAATAGATTTCTTAGTAAACCTTTGAATTATTGGATTAATTTGATTAATAAAAAAATTGACCAAGCTTCGGAAGATGTAAAACATTTTCAGTTTGGTGTAAACTTTCAAGATGGTTCTTCGGAATTTTTAAGTGCAAAAAATGAAATCGAATTTTACAAAAAATTAGAAGGAATGATTCAGTCCGGAGATGATAGAGGGGCTGTGAATTTCATCACAATTTCTTTATTAAATTTCAAAAAAATTAATGGAAAAGGTCAACCATTGTCGGTTCCAAAATCTGTGGAGGAATTGAAACAAAAGAAGAGTTGCATTACCGTCAAGGATGAACAATGTTTTGCTAAATCTTGCATAATTATGAATTACAAAGATAAAAAAGACAATGAAGAAATAACATACAAAGTCTACAATCATATTTGCAATAATATAAAAAATCGTTTAACAAGGGAAGCAATAATTTTAATGAAAGAATTAGAATTTAATGCTGAAGACGGTATAGGTTTTGATGACATTCATGTCTTTGAAGAAAAATTCAACAAAAATATTACAATTCACGGAATGACTGATTTGGGTTGTACAATAATGTATCCGCCAAGTAAAGAAGGTTTGCCCGACAGACCGGAATGGAATTTTGTTTATTATCATTTAAATTCAAGTATTGGACACTACGAACCAATAACGAAAATCGAAGCTTTTTATGGAATAGCCGACCGACCAAGATGTTGTAAATGCAAAAGTAAATTGTGTGACTTTTCAAAAAAGCGAAACAAACTAATTTCTAACTGCGAAGAAGCTATATATTGTAAAGATTGTAACAATAAATTTGAGAATAAAAAATGTTATGATTTACATAAGAAAGGAACAGCTTGTCTATACTTTCATAGATGCAAAGGTGAATGTAAAAAATCATATGACATAAGAAAGGAAAAAGAACATATATGTGGACATGAATTCTGTTTAAATTGTGGATTATTTTGTGACATGAGTAAACACAAAAATCAATGTTACATTACTTCCAAAAAACCAAAAGATATTATTGATGAAGACAAAATAGGATTTTTCGATTTTGAAGCATACAATAAATCAAAGCATGAAGTAAATTTAAGTGTGACACAATATTCAAACGGACAATCATTTATTCACAACAATATTGAAGAAGTTTGCAAATTTTTATTTGCTAATAAACACAAAGGATTTACTTTTATAGCACATAATGGTAGTAAGTATGATTATGTACTTATCATAGAATACATAATAACAACGATGGATGAAATTCCTGAAACGGTACAAAATGGTGGTAAAATAATGTATCTAAAATATCAAAACGTGACATTAATGGACAGCTATCTACATTTAACAAGTCCATTGAGTAAATTCTCAGAAATATTCGATTTAAAAGGTGAGAAGAAAGGTTTTTTTCCTCACAAGTTTAATACCCCTGAAAATCAAAATTATGTAGGCGAAATTCCCGATATATCATTTTATGGTTATAATCAAATGAAAGAGAATAGCCGAAATGAATTTTTGGAGTGGCATAAACAAATGACAAACGATGAATATATATTTGATATGCAAAAAGAAATATTAGATTATTGTCAAAGTGATGTAAGAATTTTACGATTAGGATGGATGGAATATAGAAAGAAAATTTTAGAAATTACAAATGAAGAAATTGACCCCACAGCCTATTTAACGATTGCATCATTGACACAAACAATTCATAGATATTTGCATATGCCTGAAAATTCAATAGCTATTTTGAATAGTGTCATCAAAGGAAAACAACAATCAAGAGTAGGAGACATTTGGTTGGAATATGTAAAACATACAAATAAAATTGATAACTTAATCAAAGAATATAAAATTCCTCATTTCCATTTTGGAAACAATGAAAGGCACAAATATGTCGATGGATATGACCCTGAAACAAATACTATATATGAATTTCTTGGAGATTTTTGGCATGGAAATCCAAAAACAAATGGTAAGAATATGTTTAGAAAGAATTACGCCACAAATAAAACATTTTATCAACTGTACGATGAGACCAAAAAAAGATTAGAAAAAATTCAAAGTCTTGGGTATAACATCGAAATCATGTGGGAAAGTGATTTTAAAGAATTACAAAAAAATGACCAAAATGTTATCGATTTCGTAAACAGTTATAACACACCTATTGTTTTCCGAGATGCATTATTCGGAGGAAGAACCGACCCTAAAAAATTATATCATAAATGTGGAGATAATGAAACAATTAGATATGTAGATTTCACAAGCTTGTATCCTTATGTCTTGAAATATTGTAAATTTCCATTAGGTCATCCTACAAAAATATATCAAGAAATTGATTTGAAAGGAGTCACTGATATTGAACAATTCTTTGGAGTTATAAAATGCACCATAATTCCACCAAATGATTTGGAAATGGCAGTTTTACCATTGAGGACCTTGGGACAGTCTAAAATGGAGAAATTGACTTTTCCTTTGACAAAAATGACTGGAACGTGGTGCACGGAAGAAGTAAAATTATCGTTGAAAAAAGGATACACAATTGAAAAAATACATCAGATTGTCCACTGGGAAAATACATCTTATACATTTTTGAAAGTTTTATTAATATTTTTTTTAAAAATAAAACAAGAGGCAAACGATTATCCTGAGTGGGTACAAAGCGAAAAAGACAAAGATTTGTATATTAAAAAATATTTTGAAAAGGAAGGTATATTATTAGAAAAAAGATAAAATAAATAAAAATGAAGGATTGAGAACTATTGCTAAATTATTTCTCAACAACTTGTGGGGTAGATATTGTTTGAAACCAAATAAAAGACAAAACAAATTCATGATTAGTGCTGAAGTTTATGATATTTTATCAGATTCAAGAAATGACAATGTTCTAATTCAGCCAATAAAAAACAAAACTGGTGATGTTAAATATCAAGTTTGTTTTAATGTATTAAGTGAATATTCTGAAACGAACTGTACCGTCAATGAAGTTATTGGGGTTTTTACAACTGCACATGCAAGAATAAAATTATACAATTTAATGGACGATGTAGGATTCGACAAAGTTTTATATCACGATACCGACTCAGTGGTATACATTGAAGATGCACCAAATAAACAAGCATTCAACATTATGGACGATGTAGGATTTGGTAAAGTTCTATCTCATGATATTGACTCGGTGATATACATCGAAAATGAAACAAACAAACAAGTATACACAGAACAACTTGGTGATTATCTTGGAAAATTGACTGACGAGCTATACAATGATAAGAAAAAAATATATAAGAAATGTATTGAATTTGTATCGACCGCACCTAAATCATATTCGTTGAAATTTGTTGATGGAACAACGATGACTAAGGTAAAAGGATTTCCATTAAATTATGAAAATTCTCAAAGTATCAATCATGAAGAAATTAAAGATATCATTTTATACAATCACGAAAAAATTGTGGAATTAAAATACGATGTTCTTAGAAAACCGAGAAAAATTGACGAAAACAAACATTTTGCAGCTCTTGGTATAGAAACACGAACCGAAACGAAATCATTTTCATTGAATTATGATAAAGCATATATTCAGTGGGAAACATTTAATATCCTACCTTGGGGACATAAAGATATTCCTTTATAATAATGAGCAAGTCAATCACTGAAAAACAAATACAAGACTTTTATCTAAATCCTGAAATAGGATTAAGTGCTGTATCACCATTCACGGCCAAATTAAAATCTCTTGGCTATAAAGTCACACAAAAACAGGTAAAAGAAGCTATCGAAAAAACTGAAGTCAATCAAACATTTTCTCAGAAAAAGAAAATCAATAGAAAAGATTTATTTCCTATTTATGGTAAAGACCCTAACAAGAATTATATTCACGCTGATTTGGCATTTATTCCAAAATACAAAAGACAAAATAGAGGTTATTCAGTTATACTAACGGCTATCAATATCAATACACGGAAAAGCTATGCATATCCCTTAAAATCAAAAACGGTCAAAGATAAAAATAATAAAAACATTGAAAGTGCTGAGGGCATAATACCGGTTTTCAAAAAATTAATGAAAGATTCAAAAATGAATGTGTTAACAACGGACAACGGTTCCGAGTTTATCAACAATGCTATGAAAAAGTTATTGGAAGACAATAACATCGAACATTATCTGAATGAGCCTGAAGACCATTCTACTATGGGTATGATAGAACGATTCAATAGGACATTGAAATTGAAATTGAAAAAAATAGAAAAAAGTAAAGACACCGTAAACTGGATTGATTATTTGGATTCTGTTGTCAAAAATTATAATAGTACACAAAATTCTGCAAATATCGATAAATCAACTCCTGATAATATGAACCTAACAAAGACCATCAGAAATATTTTATTGAAAAGGAATAAATTGACTAAGCTTCTTGAAAAAATAGATATAAAACCGGGTGATAAAGTTAGGATTAAAATTAAAACTAAAACGTTTGATAAAGAATCTCAACGATGGTCGACAAAAATATATAAAGTAAAATCTATGAAAGGATTGAGTTATATCATCGAAGACGGTAAAGAAACTTTGGCACGTCGATATAAACCACGAGAATTATTGGAAGTCCAAGGTAATAATTCTAATAATAAGAAATCCAGTGATGAACCTACAGTTTCTGAATTAGTTTCTAAACAAAATAAAAAAGAAAGAACTCTTAAAAAAGAAGGTGTCTCATCTTCTAATCGAATATCTAAAAGGACAAGAAGTCAAAATAAAAATAATAAAGATAATGAAACGGAAATTGATTTACGATGATTTTTATCGATTGTATTATATATATTGTTATGGTAAGAGCTAATCAAACACAGGCTCAACGAAGGCTGAATAATAATGTTTATTGTGGATATAAAGACCCTGCACCGGGAACCGTCCACTCGGAAATAAAATTCAATGTAAAGCTCGTCATCAATTAAGGCGGTATGGAAGAATTTTAAGACCACCTCATCCTGCGGATAGAGAACAAAATAGACGAAACAATTAATATATATGTAATATTATAAAATATATGAGAAAGATATTGACTGATGATGTCGTCAAACAATATTGTCTAAATGAATTAGGCTTTAGAAATGCTGCATCTAATAAATCAATATTTAATGGATACTCTAAATTAGCTCCTAATAATTATGCTATGACCGCACCGTCTCAAAATAGTGTTGATTTTTATAATTCTATTTCCCAAAGTCCTTTGATAAATTCAGTTGATTTGATTCAAAATTTGAAAAGAAGTGATGTCAATGTTTTTGTTCCGGGAAAATATACAAGAGCGGACAATTTACAAAGGTTTGCTGATTTAAGTGAATCTCCTGAAAAAATAGAAGAAGATTTAAGTGAATCTCCATTTCCTTTTCCATTTCCTGAAAAAGGTATTTCAACACCTGAAAATCAAGAAGAATCTGGACCTTCAAAAAGACCTATTATGAATCCTATGCATTATTCTACAATGTCCCCGTTAGGTAAACGATTATTCATGTCGAATATGCAAAATCAACCTTATTCTCCAACGCAAAGCGGACTTGTAAATTTGCTACCTTTGATGGAAGATGACAATAATAATAATGATGTTCAAATTGTAGACATTCAAAGAAAAAACCCAACCAGTCCTAATCGTAATTTTTCACCGGCTAAAACACGCTCTCGAACATCTAATTGATGAAATAAAATATATATTATAATGTATACACATTTATGACTCGTGCTGAATGGAACGAAACATTAAAAAAATGTGCCAAAGAATATCATTCCAAAAAAGGCACGAAACCTCGTAAAAAATATTCCAAAAAGAAAAAGTTAATTAAATCTGCAAATATTCAATCACCACAAGTGACATCACGACCTATTGCAAATTTACCAACAAATAATAACAATCGAGGACCTGCAAGATTTCCTTTTAATTTAATTGTGTAAATTTCTTCGGTTTTTTCAGGGGGACAAAAAACCTCAAAAAAATAAAATCCACTTAAAGAGTGTAACTCAATAGTGTAAACAAAGCAAGATGAATACTAATGATAACAAACATTGTTGTATTTGTCTTGAATTTTTTGAACACAAATCTTATGATACATTCAACTTTATTTGTCAAGTTTGCAACGAAGGTACAATATGTAATAAGTGTTTGTGCAAATTAGAAAGACAAGGTGATGAATATGTTAAAAAGTGTCCCATATGCCGTGAAGTAAATTGGAAATTTCAATTCACCGTGTTATTACATCGTTACTTGTGTGATGAAGTTGAGATGAATGGTGGTTTTGAATGTCAAAGAATTCCGGCTTTAAATCTTATGAGAAAATTTTACTATGGTGAAGAAGAGTACAATCATATTGGCGTTAACATGTATGTGATAAAAGGCACACTAAACGTAGAGATTAGGAACATAGATGATGCTTGTTATATGGAATTCGACATATCATTTGAAGAAGAACTTAGATTATATTACGAAAAGGAAGAAATAAGGAAGATTAAGAGGCAAGAAGAGATAATAAATGATATAAGAAGATTAGGAGTTCACTATCCTAGTTCACTATTATATAGAGAACTTAATTAATTTAAAGATTATGTTACATTATAATGTAAGAAACAATTATGGAAGCTATTCAAGACATGGAATGTAAACAATATATTAAACAATTTTATTTGTATAAAGATGAAGTTCAAAACAAATTTCAAAATTTGCAAAAATCAGATTATTTAGATTACATTAAATCGTATTTTGAATATTTTATTAATCATAAAGTTATTTCTGATTTAGAAAAGGTAATCAATTTTTGGGGAAAAGATATTCATCATTATTTGCACATTAATTCAACATTATACAACCTAATCATTAAAGATTCGGAAAATAACGATATTCCAATCAAAGATATACATGAAGCTATATTTTACACTTTGGTAATCAAAAGTCAAGAAAACAAAGATTTTGATATTACTTGTTTAGTATATTTAGACATGAATGAATATCTACGTGAAAATTCCATTGATTTAAGACTATAATGATTTACTATTTTTAGAGGCCAACAATTAACATATATCTTATTGAAACATTAATTAATTTACTTTTTATTTACTTTCAATTTTATCTTTATCTTTTTATTGTAGATTTTATTTATTATTTTTTATTGTAGATTTTTATTTTTTATTTTTTATCGTACTCACATTTAATCACGTAATTTATTCCCTATTTATTACGTAATTATTTCTTTAGGGTTTTCTCTTGTATTTATTAATCATTTATTATCGTCTTTAGGGTTTTGGGTGGTGGGCTATAATCGGTATACTAGTAGTTATTGATTTCGATTAGATTCAAAGATCAGACTACCGAAGGACGATGGAACGATATTTGAATTCGATGGTGTGCTATAAGGTACGGCGACCGAACGACTACTCAATACTATCAAGAGTTTCTTTTTGATTTTGAAAAGAAACTTTCTATGTTATTGATTTCGATTAGATTCAAAGATCAGACTACCGAAGGACGATGGAACGGCGATTCAAAATTTGTTTAGATCAATTGTATGCTATAAGGTACGGCGACTGAAAGGACTAATGAATATTATCAAGAGTTTCTTTTCAAAATCAAAAAGAAACTTTCTATGATATTGATTTCAAATGGATTCAAAGATCAGACTACCGAAGCACAATGGAACGATATTTGAATTCGATGCTATGCTATAAGGTACGGCGACTGAAAGGACTAATGAATATTATCAAGAGTTTCTTTTCAAAATCAAAAAGAATCTTTCTATGATATTGATTTCAAATGGATTCAAAGATCAGACTACCGAAGGACGATGGAACGATAATTAAGTTCGATGGTATGCTATAAGGTACGGCGACCCAAATGAATACTATCAATCATTCTTTTTGGTTTTGAAAAGAAACTTTCAGAGACTACTACTATAATATTTTATAGGTAATATTATGACAATTAGAAAAGGGGATCAAAATTGGTTCGATATGAATATAATAAAGAAATCATTTTCAGCAGGTATCGGTATAACGATATCTCAAATGCTATTTTCCTTTTTTGGTATTTTGTTCTTTGTATATGGATATCAAACCTACAAAGATAATAATAAGACAATTGGAATACTTTGTATGATTATTGGCATGGTATTATTAAGTGGTTACGGTATAGATACATTTGTATCTGAAGTTTTGAAATGATAACATAGTCTACGTCAATGAATTCAAAAAGATTTACAAGAGACTCGTTTCAGATGTAACAAAGAATCAAAGAATTGGTCACCGACGAGATGAAATTTATTTTCATTTTAGATTCTATATCGACAAAATATTTTTTTTGAAATCTTATCAATTGATATTTGTTTTTTTAATCGGACAAGAATCTTTTTTCATAAAACTCTCAGTGGGAGTTGAACCCACATCTGATTGTCATATGACAAACGCTTTACCCGTTAAGCTATGAGAGTAGATAAGTTTTTTTTAAAGTTTTTTTAATCTGTACAAATATTTACAAACTCTTCTAATATTTACACCCTAGACTTGTGTGTTTACTTACGCTTCCTTCTCAGCCTTCTTGTACAACTTCTTGAAAAGATCGCTGTTCTCTTTTTTGTGTTTTTGGTAGAGTTCAGTCTTCTTGGCAGTCTTCTCTTTACCTTTCAATCCATCAAGCTCATCCTTACACTCAGACTCAATGAGGGTCTTGACCTTTCGGGCTATCGCACCCTTCCGGTGAACGTCGGGGTCAATCGTCCTCTTGGGTTTGTCATCATCAGACTTCTTCTCATTTTTTTCTGTTTTCTTCTTGATAGGTTCATCATCTTCTTTATCAGACTCATCAGTCTCTTCTTCAATATCACTATCACCCTTCATCAACTCATCATATTCCGCCTTGGTCATTTCAACATAGACATCAGAATGTTCATCACATTGCCACATTCTTCCATCCTCTTCACCATCAGAGGTCATATAAGTATCATGGTAAGATTTCAAAAAGACTCCAGAGTTGGTGTATTCAGGATACCACATTTCCCAATTCCATGCATCATCATCTTCGATCGCATGCCAGAATATATGTTTTCCATCTTCATGACAAGACAAATATTCATCATCGGGGTTTTTGAGATAGACACATGGGTTTCCACAATCATCTTCCCAGAGTCCCATTTCGACTCCAATAGATACATCACGGATCTTCATGTTGAAAGCAGCCATTCTTATTCTTTCTTGAGAAAGAGAATAGGAAGTATTGAATGTATTGATTGCTTTGTAAGACAGTAAGTAGTTTGTATGTCTTGTTCGCTTGTTTACCCTATGTGAAAGTAGTCTTTATGTGGATTATTCAGAAATGATCTCAAGTCTTTATGTGGATTATTTTAATACTCTTTATCTGGATTTTGTTCAACAAAGTAACAAATGAATTCAATGATCAAACGAGTATACGTAACAAATGAAATTAGTGATCATGGAAGGCCGGCGAGGTCTGAAAAGTTTTATGTTTTTTTTTATTTCTATGTTGACAAAATATTTTTTTGAAATTGTATTGATTGATTTATTATTTTTTTCTAGAGACATGAATATTTTTTATATTTTTTTTTAGAAAATCAGACTAACGGAGCGTGTTGGGATTAGAAACAAACTTGGTCACTCGGTAGACATTATATTATATTGACGTTTCACTTCATCGGTCAGTTGTACATGTGTCGGTAGAGCGACATATTTGCGACCGGTATGAGTATGTTGATTAGTTGCATACATTTTATATTTCGTGGTTATATCATCTTTTGGATATTCAATTGTCTCGATACTACCGTTAAATGTTTTATGATTATCGTTCAATATGTTAAGTGTCGATTTGTAAAATTCGATGCTCATTATTATACATATAATCTACATAATCTGTTTAAGTTATTTGAAAGTTTTACATCATATTGACGTTTCACTTGATCTGTCATTTGTACATATGACATATTTGCTCTAGAGACTCACTTCCGTAGCGACCGAAGACGGTTATATGTAGGTGGACACTTGGTATACAATTGTGGACTTGGGCCTTTTCAACTGATAACACCCAACCCACTAACTTCAGAAAAAGTTTGATATACTCTCAGTGGGAGTTGAACCCACATCTGTTTGTCATATGACAAACGCTTTACCAATTAAGCTATGAGAGTAGTGAACCTTTTTTTTTGTCAGTAACAATCTTTGATTGATACCATTTTTTTTATCTGTACAAATATTTACAAACTCTTCTGTTATTTACATCTAATATATTTACAACTTATACTTCTTTCTCAGCTTTCTTGTACAACTTCTTGTAAAGATCACTGTTCTCTTTTTTATGTTTTTGGTATAGTTCAGTCTTCTTTGCAGTCTTCTCTTTACCTTTCAATCCATCAAACTCACTATTGCATTCAGACTCAAGGTAAGACTTTAGCTTTCTGGCGATCGCAGCCTTCTTCTGAACTTCGGGGTCAATGGTCCTCTTGGGTTTCTCACCATCCGATGTGTCATTATTATTCTTGGTGGATTTCACATGATTTTCTACAAACTTGTCATATGCATTTTTTGTAGGTTTCTTTTTTGGTTGAGGCTCTTCTTCGGATTCATCTTCTTCGTTAACACCTTTCATCATTATTTCAAAATATTCAATATCTAAATCTTCCAAATACACATTACTCTGTTCATCTGTCTGCCACATGACTTGTTCTTCACCATGTACAATATAAGTACCATGGTAAGACTTCAAGAAAATCTTATCATCACAAACTTCTGGGTACCACATTTCCCAATTCCATGCATCATCATCTTCTACATCATGCCAGAATACATGCTTTCCATCATCATGACAAGAAAGATATTCTCCAGAATAGTTTTTAACATATACACATGGATTTCCACAATCATCTTCCCACATTCCAACCCAAACCGTTGGTACCCATCGATCGTTTACATTCATTATACATTCCATTGCCATCGTTCTCAAGTAGATTGTATGTAAGTTGTTTAGAAATATGTTGTAGTGTCGTTTCTTCTTATACCCTATGTAAAAGTAGTCTTTATGTGGATTATTGCAAAGACTGGTGTTAAAAAAAAGGTTACCAACGTGCTGTAAGGTACGGCGATCACTTAATTTAAGTAATTTAATTGATTATGATATCATTAATAGACTCGAACCAATTACCGACTTTAAAATCTTTTATATCATTTTCGATTATAAAAGGGATATTGTGTTTTTTTAATCTAGATAAAATTTCATTGTTAACATGTTTACTTATTTTAGGTTTCATCTTTTTGTTATGAAATTCAATTAATAATACATTAAAATAAGGATAAAGATTGTATTCTTCTATACATTCAAATATACCATATTCAGCACCTTCAATGTCTAATTTTAATATACAAAAATCGTCTATATCTATATTGTTTAGTACAAAATCTTTAAAATGAGTATTATTTATTCTAATTGTATTGATTAACCCTCCAGTGATTTTATTTTTCATTAAACTTGAACCTTCATTTGCTATATCAGCAACATGTAAATCTACATGTGTGTTTTTATTATTTGAAATGGCTGAGTCAAATATATATATATTGTTAATGTTATTTTTCTTATATTCAACTACATTTCTTTTTAAAATTTGGTAATTTCTAGGATCCGCTTCGAACGAATATATTTCATATTTGTTTTTGTTTGAAATATTGGATTTTAAAAAACAATCAATAGATTCTCCATAATGTGCACCTCCATCAATAAACTTAAATTTCATTAATATAATATATACTATATATTATCACAACCCACTTTATACAAAATTGATATACTCTCAGTGGGAGTTGAACCCACGTCGGACTATCGTTTGATAGTCTGCTTTACCAATTAAGCTATGAGAGTGGTTACACTTTTTTTTTGTGCACTTTTTTTTATACCTGATATACAAACTAATATATACAACCTAATATTTACATTCCCTATTTTTTTATTTACACATTTTTTAAATCTCACATGGTGGTCCATATCTCAGAGACCTGCATACTTCTGTACGATACATTCGGGCCCTCTTTCGAGTCTTCTTAATCTGTCTTGTCGTATCGGTATAGAACAGGGTCTTGATCAGTTCTCGCATACGTTCCATATAGTTCTCTTCATGTTCCGGGTACCTTATCGTGTGTCCGTACCTCGGCCCCACTCGCTGACACTTCAAGTTCAAATATCGTTCTATCAAAGGCCCATGGTTGAACTTGTGGTCCTTCGGTATTTTCACCACCACATTCTTTTTGTATAAAATTTTATTTATCATCACTTGACACTCCTCTGGAAGATCGTATACCAGATTGACTGGTTGTTCTTCAAAGAGAAGACTCAAGACTTTTTCCCATACACTTTCAGACACATCACGGTCCCCCATGATCATCTCATAGATGTACCCTGCAATGAATCGGGTATCATCATTCTTGTCAAACATAGGATGTTCACGGATCTCTTGAGCAATCTCACGAGCATACACATACGCCATTGTTGGATTGCTTTGGTAGTCTTTGTTAAAAAGAGATAGAAAAGTATAAGTGTTGATTGTACTCTTCGTATACCCTACGTAAATGTAGTCTTTATGTGGATTATTCCCCCGTATAATTCAAAAAAAAAAGATATTTACAAAACTCGTATTAGTGTGTTTGAATGATGATTTTCAAAAAAAGATATAAAAAATGTTAAAGAAAATATTTACAAAAATAATACAAAAATAAAGATATGAAAATTACCATCGGAACTTGAAAGATTCATCATCACGTTCGTCATCGGATAAATCAGCCCATTTTTGATTACCGATTATTTTTTTGTAAGACAATTCAGCGGCTATCGGTGACAGAGGTAATTGTCTTTTGGTTTTGGGTGGTGTCATCTTCGGAAATCCTTGTCCCAATTTTCCATCATAAACGAATTGGGCACAGTTTCGACATGGAAATCCGTGACATTTACAATTTCCACAATCATAATCAGGATCACTGATCGCATATTTGTCATATTGACTCGGATGATTCTTCTCTTTTCCATATGGAACAAAGATGTCCATCTCATAGTATTCAGAGTAGATCATCGAGATCTTTTGATTCATTACCATATTTTCTTTTGGTGTTCGTCTTTTGACTTACTATTACCTTTAGTGGTCTTTAAGTGGAATTCTTCACACATTCTTTCAGTGCATATCAAGACACATTAACATTGAAATATACCGGTTTACTTTCTCAGTTTCAAGGTCTTTCAGTCTGCTACTCCCATTACATCAAACTGATTAATCAGACATCGCTCTGATTCCAATATTTTTCACCATAATCAAAACATAACTCATCACCCGATTTCACATTCTTGATGACATACACTTTCACTACCTCAATGCCATTCAGCTCATCAAAATAAGAGAACACCTTGACATTTGGATCATCAGAGTGATTTAAAAATCTCCACAAGTTCCCTTCTTGCTCTTGATCCAGATGCAGTTCTAGGTTTTCAATCTTATCTGGTAGAAAAATGAATATCTGATAAGTATAACAAAAATAAAAAGAATCTAAATGGAAAACAATGTGAATGATCACCGTACCTGTTGATGCTAATTCAATCAGATAGCATCCAGATTCTGGTTCGGGGTACAATAAAGACTTTTCAGAGTCGGACATCACATTGCCTACCATATAACCAATGTGCACAGGTTCCTTGTCCGCGTGTATATCATTCTTACTGATGATATATAGACCCTTGATATGCTCACCCTTATTCATTTTCTGCAAAAATAATAGTATCTATAAGATGCACAAAAAGATACAAAAAATATACAACAATGCACAAAAAATATGATAATATACCTCAGGGCTGAAACGGATATCCACGTCTATGAGGACGGTCTGCTTGACAATTGTGATACAACTCTCGTCCACTGGCAGTACGGTTTCCAGAATACCTGCCTCATGTTCTATCTCAAGGATGAAGTCTGTGGTGAGTTTCTTCTTATAGATAGGAGCAGTTTGGTGACCCCACAACAGGAGTGCAAGTGCATCCACTCCACTGGATAAAAGAGTGTTGCACAGATCTTTAAACATACTCAGTTTGTCAACAGAGTTCTCAAACTCCAACATATGCAGAGGTACCGTCACAAATTCCTGCAAAACAAATATGGCTACCTTAGGAAAAGTAATACTTTTATATAAAAAACAGAAATGCACACAATACCTGTTCAGGTGTACAGCTTATTATCTCGTTGTCACTTGGTAGACCCTGTATGAAACTTTCTAGACATTCTATGTCTAAGGAAATATCGTCAAGTTCCTGTATGAAAACTGAACGCCTTATCAGAAATTCCTAATAGGCCTGGTGTGTATACAAGCCGTACAAGCCATACTATGTAACTACAGAAATCTAACTTGTACAGATAGTCTATGGTGTAGTCAGTTGTCAAGATAATAACCAAAACTTTAAAATTACAGACTTCTATCTTTTCAAACACCATAGTAGCTATGCACGCACCTCGTCAGCAAAAGAGATCGGAGTTGAATAAGGAGTCTGCTGTACAGGCGACTGTATGAAGCACTTCAAAGTAACGTTAGCATGACAGTTTGTATCGTATGAAAAGACCAAAATAGTTATGCACGCACCTCTTCAGTGAAAGGAATCTGCGTCGAATAAGGAGTCTGCTGTACAGGCGACTGTATGAAACACTTCAAAGTAACGTTAGAATGACAGTTTGTATCGTATGAAAAGACCAAAATAGTTATGCACGCACCTCGTCAGCGAAAGAGATCTGAGTTGCGTAAGGAGTCAGCTGTACAGGCGACTGTATGAAACACTTCAAAGTAACGTTAGAATGCCCGTTGTCTTGTATGAAAATACCAAAATATCTATGCACGCACCTCTTCAGTGAAAGAGATCTGAGTTGCGTAAGGAGTCAGTTGTACAGGCGACTGTATGAAACACTTCAAAGTAAGGTTAGAATGACAGTTTGTCTTGTATGAAAAGACCAAAATAGTTATGCACGCACCTCTTCAGTGAAAGGAATCTGCGTCGAATAAGGAGTCTGCTGTACAGGCGACTGTATGAAACACTTCAAAGTAACGTTAGAATGACAGTTTGTATCGTATGAAAAGACCAAAATAGTTATGCACGCACCTCGTCAGCGAAAGAGATCTGAGTTGAATAAGGAGTCTGCTGTACAGGCGACTGTATGAAGCACTTCAAAGTAACGTTAGAATGACAGTTTGTCTTCAAATAGTATGTATATAAGAGCACATATACTACCTGAATATAAAGCGTATTTGTAAGTTCTCCAAGAGGAGGTCTGGTAGAAATGTCTGTCCTCTGCGTAATAGATACTGTGGTTGTCGGGTGTTCGTAGACATTCGTGGCTCGTAGCTGCATACCATACGTGTATTCTTACAAACGGACACATAACATATAGGAATTCAATACATAAAAAAGACAGAGATTCATACCTTTTTCAAATAGAAAGAGACCAAGGCTGGGAACCTTATCAAGTTAGCTTTCGTTATGGAATAGGTCTTCGTATTCCAACCAGCGTATTGCACAAAGCTGAAGAATTCATTGTTTTTATTCAAACTTCCACAGAAATCGGAGAATACACGAACAACCTCCGTGTACTTCCCTCCAGGGGTTTGAATTTCTGGCCACGAAACTGCTTTGAAAAGTTGCACCAGCCTCTCCAAGACGGGTATGAGACGAACTGATACAGGAAAAAGAACCTATTCGTATACAGAAACATACACTGTTAGAAACATAGAAGAAATCCCCAATACCCAACAGCATATGCGTTTGCGAACTACCTTGTCCTCTAGTTCTTGACTGATGGATTTTATTAATTTTGGCCTGGCACCTGCAAATTGTCGAGGTCCTCCGCGTCCTCTGCGAAGAGTGGCAGGAGCGTTTTCCATGTGAATGTTTACGGAATGTTTACGGAATGTTTACGAAATTAGTGATGCGATTTGCGAACTCACTCGTGAATTCGGACAACTAATTGGATCACCAGTCAACTAATACTATCACCAGTCAAGTTTTTATTTATTTATTTATTTATCAAACCATCGGTTTAAATCAGAATCTAAACGCGATTGGTTAGTTTTCAAAATGTAAAAGAAAATATCAATGGTTTGATCAAAAATCACGGCGTGTAAAAAAATCAAAACAGAATCTAAACGAGATTCCGTGGTAATCAAAGTTTGAAAAAAAAATATCAAAGTTTTTTATCAAAATGACGGCGTTCGTATTAATTAAAATTGAAAATCTGACGTTTTCAAAGCTTTTTATCAAAATGACGGCGTTCGTATTAATTAAAATTGAAAATCGGAAGTTTTCAAAGTTTGAAAAAAAATATCAAAGCTTTTGATACATGACGGCATTGGTATAAATCTAAAATTGAAACTAAACAAGACACATCGAAGAGAATTTGAGAAGAAGAAAATATCATGTTGTACCTTACTGAACACGATAGGAACACCCTTGGATACAGATTTGAAATTCTGGCCAGTAGTTTATTGACGTGTAAACAATGTAACACCAAATTACATCGCGTAGACAAATCTTGGGTAGACTTAAGGTGTCATAGTTGTGATGTGAAAGTTGAAGTGAAAACATCCTTGAAAAAGTACAAACATGTACGACTATCTTGTGGATCTTTGTATGAATACGACAACATAGTATCTCCACACTATCTAATGGTGTTTCAGTACGAGCCCTTGGATACAAATGGTAGAGTTCGGATTCGTCGGGCCAAATTATTTGACTTGTGTCATTCATCGGCGATTGAAAGCGAGCCATTCGAACACTATTATAGAGGAGAGACTAGATATCGAACTTACTTGCACGTAGATATGCAATCGTGTCAAGGTGTCACGATTTTAAAAAATAATACAGTTTGTAGGCTGGTGTAAAATGCTTAAAAATGATTTAATTTAGTTTCTAGAAATCTTGTGCGATTTTGATAATGATTCAATTTATTTTTCAATTGATTTAGAATATATGCATCCTTTTTTGAAACGGGTACCATGTCAGATTTCTTGAGGATTCTTTGTATGTAATTGATCTGTTCTTTATTTTTGTTATATTCGTTTGAATACATTTTGAATTTTTCAGCTTTGATCTTGGTTTCCATTCTTTGAAGAAAATGTTTCGGTCTCATCTTATTAATCAAATCCGTTTCCTTTTTAAATTAATACATTTTGTTAAAGTATGACGGTGTATTTAATCATAACTTGTTGTATCAACAATAAATGGGGAAAAATTAAAACGGGTCATCGTATGAAAAATTATCTACGATCCATAAGAATCAATATAGATATCTGTAAACCACTTGGAGTTCAGATAGTCATTGTTGAAAACAGCGGGTTTCAAGAATCATATCTTGATCAATTCAAAGAAGAAGCGACGGTGATTTATACGAATAATAATAAAGATCATTATCGTTTGAAAGGATTCAATGAATTACTAGATATCAAACATGTGATAAGCGTTATGAATATCAAAGACGATGATATGATTATTAAGATTACTGGAAGGTATCATTTGGTAAACGATTTATTTGTTCAAAAGGTTTTAAGAAACAATAAAGACGCGTACATAAATTTTTTTAACGTGTGTAAGTTACAATTCATACACGATGATTGTGTGTTAGGACTTATCGCGATCAGATGTAAATATTATAAACAATTCGAATATACTATCGAAAGCAATGATAGCAACGAAGTCGAAATGGCAAAATATATCCGAAATGTAGTTCGGGATTTTGAAGAAATAATTGATCTTGGTTTGCATTGTTGTTTCGCAGACAACCTGAGAACATTAATCGTTTGACATTGCATTCATTCGTTTGACTAGCTTTGAAAATCCGCCACAACTCGTGATTAAATATTTACACGTACACAATATAGTGAAATCTTCGTCGACATTTGTGGATGATTGTAAGATGACTGGTAAATTTTGATATGACACAAATCGATATATTTGATCGATGTTTTCATCGTGATTTTCCAAAGTGTACGCAAACTTTTTAGATGAATATATACCATTATCATTCGCACATCCATAATGCAACGCGGTCACTATCAAGATCTCTTGAATACTTTTATGTTTTTCGATATATTTGTCAATATTCTTTTGAATATCTTCTTTCACTTTTTCGGACCCCAAACCTAATTTCTTATAATCATCGCCAGCACGGATATGCACAACCAAATATCTATCGTCGTATTCGGGGGTATTGTGTTTTTGTTGATAATCTTTAACGATCTTAAACATAATAGCATCTTTGTCTTTATCATTTCTATTACGAGTATCTACATACTTTCGTAAAATGGTCTCTTTATAGTTGTCGTTTCCTTTCAGTGCTTTGATCACTTTATGAGAATCATTGAATCGCATGCCATCGTTCATTCGATAAACTTCATTGTCTTTTAAAACTGCGATACGGTCTCTTAGATATTCTTTTGTGAACTTGCTATTCATAGAATACATCTCAAATTTTTTCCATATATCGCTTTTATGGTTGCATTTGGACTATGAATCATTTCATTATGCTCATTATAATGTTTATCGTTATCCGACCAATTAGTATTCACAGGTCGATTACATATCGTGTACATGGGATTCCAACAATGTTGCGTATTTGAATCGTGATAGGTATTGGTATAAAATCCGAGCTCTGAATGTGACAAACCTCCTTCGATACAATAAAAATAACTTGTATGTATTGCAATGTCCCAAATCTGTCGACTTAGAATATTGTCAAATTGTTTTTTTGGAATAAACATGAAAGTATCGACGACTCTCGGCAAATTTGTATTACGAACTTTACAATAAGATGTATGCATGATACATGGAAACATTATTTTTGGACACAATGGATCAAAGACTTCCCCAAAATATTCTTTGATAATCAAATCGACACGAAGAATCAAAACAGATTCGTACACATATAAATCGGGTATATCTTTGATTGCTTGTAGGGTTTGTTTCTTTTGTTTCCAAGCTTCCATGTATTTTTTTGAATTGTCATATAATGGTTGGTAAATGTTTACTAATTGATCAATATAGACAGAATTGTAACAATTCAAAGACACATCATGTTCCATATTGTATTTTTTTGATACGATGTCTAAAAAGTCCATCTGACTTTGTGAGGCTTTCAATTGTTCGGGTATAGATTCAAGTCGGTCTCTTTTTCTAGAATGATACCCACCTTTTCGGAACGCTTCGCCGGTGATGATTACCAAAAACTTTTTCATTTCCTTTTATGAATAAATATTTTTCATTTATAAAACGTTTTCAATTTTTCAAGATACAATATTGCATCCATATGTTCTTCTTGAGCATGCTGGATCCATTGCAAAACATCCAAATCGGTTCGGTCTAGATCGTTGTTATATTTTTTCTTTCCAAACTCTGCACGTTGAATGAATTTGTCAATAACGGATCTCACAATGGAATCAGTGTTTGCATACTTGACATTTATATCTTTTTGCATTTCTTTTTGTAATTTCGCTAAAACTTTATAAGTCATGCCTTCGCCTGCGTCTTTCTCATACAACTTTGAATCTACGATTGGGAAATCTTTGAAATCTATCTTTAACATTTTCCCAAATAAATAATCTATTGTTTGATTGTTCTCTTTCAAAAATGTTTGAATTTCCGAATCAGACATCGGTAGATCGATCCCATTGTCTTGATATCCATGAAACGTGGACGCTTGCCATAATTCTCTGATTACTTTAATCTTATCAAATCCTTCGAAAGAAATAGACATTAATAAAAAAAAACTGTTTTTATTTTTAAATGTTAATATATAATGTTAGAATTTCATTTGAGAGATGGTATAGGTGATAAACTTTTGGACATTTTGAATTTATCGGTCTATTGTCGATTGAAAAATGTAGACTATATAATAGTGTTGAATAATAATAAACAAAAAGAAAACAGATTAGATTCCGAATCAATCTACCATATTGATTTATTCTCTTTTAAAAATGTGAATGTAATTAATCAGAATGATTCTGAATCAAATGATAATGAACTTATTGGATGTACTCCGATTACATTAAGTCCATTTAATTTGCAACGGAAGTTTGATATTGATAATATTCAAAATTTATATAAGGATGTTTGTACGGATATTGTATTTTCAGATACGATACGAAAATCAAAAATTGATGGTATTGAAAATGCTATAGGAATCCATCTTAGATGCTCCGATAAAATGCTCATGAAAAAAGATAAGTATGAATGTGATAAGGTGAATAAAATTGAATATAAATCAATCATTCATTGTCTCAAAATCGACATCCTAAAAATTATTACTGAAAAGAAACCATTTTTTCTATGCGGTGATAATAATCACATTTTAAAGGAAATCAATGACTTTATAATAATGAATAATGGCACTTTGTTGCATAAACATGATAATGATTATACTATAGTCGGATTCGATGCTTGTGTAGATTTGTACAATCTATCACAATGTGATAGTATCATACAAGCTACTAAATATAGCTCTTTTAGTACCGTCGCTGCAATACTTGGAAACAAACCGTTAGTAAATTATCTATTACATGATCATAATTCATTAATTCACATTTGGAAATCACTTGTTGTCTTGTATAAAAAATACAATGAATTGTTTGCCGAAGATGTAAATGTTTATGATATTTTGAATTCCCCTAAATGGGGTTCTGTTACATGAATTAATGAACCATTTGATTTACTAACTGCGACCATTTAGTACATTCTTTTAATTTTGTTTTCTTTATGTTTGGTTCAAGTTTATTTAGAATATCATTTGATGTATGAAATATATGCATTGTAATATTCTTATTCAACGAAGTTAACAGATTGTAGATATAATTTATATGAACGTCACAATCTTTCGGCGTGGTTTTATTGTTAATACCAAAATCATTGTTGTGACAATCAGACACATATATAAATTCGATGATTTCTAGTAGTATGATGTAGCGTTTACGGACAGAATTTTCCCCCACCACAAAAACCCTAGGGCTGCGCCCTAGGGTTGGGGTAAAATCCAATCCCCAAACCCTACAACATCCTACTACCATCCAAACCCTAGACAATTCCGGTGAGCTTCCGGTGAATTTATCCGGTCCGGTCCGGTGAGCTTCCGGTGAGCTTCCGGTGAATTTATCCGGTTCGGTGAGAGTTTCCGGTGGAATAAATATAAATATGATAAATTAGAAAAAAAAAATTTATCATCTGTTTCTCCAATATTCCTTTCCATACGAAACAAATATTTCTTCATTCTTCTTTATATCTTTTTTTAATCGAACATTCCCGACAGAATTTATTACAGCATTATTTTTGCATTTAATTTTCTTGGCTGTTTGAGGAGTGCAATCATTAAATTTACCGGCTACGGAATTTGTTTTTGATGCATCATAAAATAAATTTTTATTTTTCTCCCAAATGTGCGTTCGTTGATTTAATGGAGGTAGTTGATTTGATGTCAATTTTTGTGTGCCAACGGTATACCTACCAACTAATTTATCTTTTTTTAAATCTTCTTTAGCGTATACACCCAAACCTGAATTGGGAATACTACTTTCACTTATATTAACAACTCTATGAACATAACAATATGGACTATATTTACATGTCATGTTGCGACATTGGTTCCCACTACTTTTAGAAATAGCAATGCAGCGCTCACAAGGCGTTTTCTTCATTAATATGACATAACATTAAAATTGGAGCTAAACTTCTACAATAAACATAAACTAACTTAAAAAATAAATATTATAACTTAATTTAATAAAATGATTACGGTAGTTAAATATGATAATTTTGATATTGAAAAATTGAGTATTGAAAATGTTGATTTTACAAAAATAAAAAGTAAATCTAAACCATATAAGTTTATAAGTATTCAATATGATCAAAAGCCGTTATACTTAGAAACATCAAAAATGCATTGTCCATTTGGAGTTAACAACTTTGAAGGTAGTGACCGGTATAATATTTCGTTTAATTTAATTGAAGATATGGAAAATATTATATTAGCTATAGAGGATAAAATTGTCAATCATATTTATAAAAATCAAATAAAATATTTTTCCAAAGATACTTTCAAACTTTCAAACTTGAAAGAACTTTTTAATAGCTCGATCAAAGTAAATCAAAATCAAAATTATTCAAATTTATTTAAATGTCAATTAGACAATGGGGACTCAAATTTATATAACAAAACATCTGGAGAAGAAATAGAAATTACAAAAGAGAACACAATGAATACAAAAATCCAATCTATTATTAGAATTCCTGGATTTTATATAATGAATAAAATGTATGGTATTTCATATAAAATTGATCAAATGCTTTTAGATAAAAATAATATTACAAATGAAAAAATATTTTTATTCACTGATGATATATAATAAAGAAATAAATGAGTAAATCAATCACCGAGAAACAAATACAAGATTTATATTTAGACCCGGAAATAGGCTTATCAAATATAAGTTCATTCACATCAAAATTAAAAGCAAAAGGTTATAAAGTTACACAGAAACAAGTAAAAGAGGCTGTCGAAAAGACTGAAGTTAATGAAACTTTTTCTCAAAAAAAGAAAATAAATAAAAAAGAATTATTTCCAATTTATGGTAAAGATCCAGATAATATTTATATTCAGGCAGATTTGGCTTTCATTCCAAAATTTAAAAAACAAAATAAAGGTTATGCTGTGATATTAACGGGAATAAATATAAATACAAGAAAAGGATATGCTTATGGATTAAAATCAAAAACTGTAAAAGATAAAAATAATAAAAATATAGAATCTGCTGAAGGTGTCATACCGGCAATGAGAAAATTAATAAAGGATTCCAAAATGAATGTATTGACAACTGATAATGGTAGTGAATTTATAAATAAAGCCATGAAAAAACTTTTGGAAGATAATGATATTGAACATTATTTGAACGAACCTGAAGATCATTCGACAATGGGTATGATCGAGAGATTTAATAGAACATTAAAATATAAATTAGAACTTTATTTTAAAAGTAAAGATACCGTCAATTGGATTAATAAATTAGATACTATTGTAAATAATTATAATGAGACAAAAAACATAGGAAATATAGATAAGTCGGCACCAAATGATATGAATGAAGACAGAATACTTAGAAATATTTTATTAAAAAGAAATATATTAACGAAAATACTTTCTAAAATTGATATCAAACCCGGAGACAAAGTTAGAATTAAAATTAAAACTAAAACTTTTGATAAAGAAACTCAACGTTGGAGTACCAAAATTTATAAAGTTAAAAGAATGGAAGGTTTGTCTTATGTAATAGAAGACGGCAACGAAACTTTAGCTAGAAAATATAAACCACGAGAATTATTAGAAGTAAAAGGAAATGTTTCAAATCAAAGTAAAAATAAAGATGAACCTACCGTGAAAGAATTAGTAACAAAACAAAATAAAAAAGAAAGAAAAACTAAAAAGGAAGGAATTTCAGCTTCAAATAGATTATCTAAAAGAACTCGTAGTCAAAATAAAAACAATAAAGATGATGATTTAGAAATTGATTTAAGATAAACTATATCCCTCAGGTCGTAATTGATATGGATTTATTTTATCAACTTCTTCCAATTGATCTTGTATCTCTTCAAACTCTAAATTAAGTTCATCCAAATTACCTTTTAAATTTTTAGTCCAACCTTTAGCATATACCTTAGTTTCAACTCTTGTTTCTAACCCTTGTGGACATAAGATTTCATTTTTATTATTTCTTTTCCGTTTTCTAATCACATTATATGTCAACTCAGCATATTTACCATCAATTTTATCCGTCAAATTCTTAACCATACATACCATTGATTCGTGATTAATAATTTTACTGTTTTGATGTGACAAATAGAATCCTTTACTTTTGGTAAGAGGCTCAGCATTTGAAAATTGTAGGGTGTAGCTTTTTGGTCCGGTCGCTGCATATTCAGTACATTCTTTTATAATGTTTCTTTTATCATCATAAAGTTCATTAGTTAATTCGCCCAAAAAGTCACCTAAATCATTTTTATATACATTGTCATTAACTCCTTCTTTTTCAATGTAAATACAACTGTCGGTATCAGTATATAGCACATTGTCAAACCCAACTTTTTCACACAAATCATACAACTTTAGCCTAGCATACGCCGTTGTAAATACCCCTATGATTTCACTTGTTGAACATTTGTCCGGACCCTCAAAATATTCATCTTTGAATCGATAATTCATAATACATTTCTCATTTCCTTCTATACCGGCAAATTCATAATTCATTTCATATTCTTCGTCAAACACCATTGCATAAAAGTCGCTTGGTTCATTTATAATTTTGGTTTTCATTTTGTTTAATTGTTGAACGAATTTGCCCCACAAACTGTTTAGGTACATCTTGGCGACCGCTCGCTTTCCGGGGTTTTTCTTGATTTGAGATTTGTCTAAAAGAATACCTTCTCTTTCAAAATATTGTTGAATGTACTTATCTTTATCCATTTCAGTTTTAACCCATTCAGGGTATCCACTTGCTTCTTGTTTGATTTTCAAAAACTTGTTTACATAAGGTGCAAACAATTTTGTGCTACGCTCTTTCCAATGTCTAATTTCATATATTTCCAATAATTCATATCCCATATCGATTGCTTTGTCAACTTCAATTGTTGAGAAAGTACCTTCTTGTTCATGTAAAGTAAATTTCAATTTACCATTGTCTCTACATGGTAACACCGGAAATTGTAGGTCTTTTGGAGGTTTAACTTTACAATAAATAACACCAAAAAACTTTTCAGTTTGATTTTTATACCTCGATAGATATTCTTTAACCGAAACATTTTTAAATTGCTTGTCAAAACCGATAGGATACTCGCAATACTTCATAACCCATGGGTATAAACTAGTAAAATCTAGATATCTCAATGTTTCACCAAATTTCTTTTTCCAATATAATTGTTCAGGGTTTGTTCTACCTCCAAAAAATGCATCTCTAATTACAAGATCAGGTTTGTAAGTTTTCATAAAGTCAATTACTGATTTTTCTATTTTCTTTAATGTATTCCAACCACACCCATATATATCTTCAACAATATATCCTAAATTTTGTATTATTTGTTTTTTTTCTTTCGTTTTTCTATCTAAATCTCCAAAAGTAATACTAGAGTCTCTTGATACATTTGCTTTTTGATTGGGGTTGTAAATTGCAGGATTTCCATGAAATCGATCACCATTAAATTCGAATATTTCATTTGTTTCTTCGCAATAACCGTCCGCTATGAAGTTTGTTTTTGGAATTTTATATTCTTTCATTATTTTGATACCTTTAGAATGTTCCAAATAATTGATCCATTCAGCACACACTTTACTTTGTTTCTTAATTCTATAATATCCAATGCTTTTTTTAGGCATAATGTCTTTTCGATGAATATGTTGGGCAGTCGATGCAATGGTCATAAAGTTGAAAGGGTCGGTTTCACATGCTTCCAACAATACACTACGATATTCTAAACATGATTTTCGAAGTATCAAAACATCGTTTGAACAATACTTTCGTAATTCATTTTTATTGTTCCAAACAAAATTTTTGTCATCACATTTTTCATTATACCAAATATCGAATTTTTCTTTATCTTCACATTTCATATTTTCCGGACAAAAATGGTGTCTATTAGGTATTTTCCCGGTATAATTCCAATTTTCTTTTTTGTTGAATAAATGAGGATAGTATCCTTTTTCGACATCATTTTCCAAACCCCAAGTTTTGGGTAACTTTGCAAGACCACAACTAAAATGGTTTATCGAGTCAATTAGTGTGACTCCTAAATAAGTCAATTTCATTATTTTGTTTCCAACTCTAATAATTTCTGGCATTTTTTTCTTATCATCAAATTTATGCATTACTAATAATGCTTCAAAAATCAGCAAAAAATCGTAAGCTTTACCATTGTGAGCAACAAAGGTGTATCCTTTATGCTTTTCACTAAATAGAAATTCTAAAAAGGATTGCATGTCATAATGTTCAAATCCCTCAACCAAATTGTCTTTGCTTTTTGGATTTTTTGTGTCATCTAAATATTGAGTAATTGCTAAATTCATATGATGTTTAAAATGAAAGTCTTTAGTTTTTTCATTTAAATACGTTGTCTCTTGAGTACATTCAAAATCAAAAAAAGCTAATTTCTCAATAGGGTCTTTCTTCTTGACTTGTTGAATATAACATTTGTGATTATTTAAGTCACAATATTCTTCACAATTCTTACATGTTGAATAACCACATATATGTTTAATTTTGGTCTCATAATGTGTGTTACATTCTTTGCAATAATGCACTTTATCACATGTAGATTTTAGATGATGGTCATAACAATCCTTATTAAAAAAGAATCGATCACACTTGTCACAATATATTTTATGCATTAAACTTTTATTTTGTCGATTTTTCTTATCTTTAAAAATGCACTTACTACTTTTGCAACGCGTGCATAATTTTGAACGAGTATCCAAAAATGCAATGATGTTTGTGATTGGTTCGTAATGTTTTTGAATAGGGTCATAACAAATATGATACACATTTTTATTTTCGTCATATATTTGATCATCACTATTGAAAGGATAGATTTTTACTTGTCCACATACACTATTTTCTTCATATACAATAATGTGTGCATTTAATAGTTTCTCATATATTGGAATGTCTCTCAAATCAATTTGCTTATGAGACTCAATACGGACCAATTTCCTAATTTCCTTACCTAACTTTGTTCGAGTTGACGGTCTTGTGAATTTGGTTAACGTGTTCCAAAATGTTTTATTGGTTTCTTTACAATGTAAATGTTGCAAAATAGCTAAAGAAATATCAAAACATTGATTATTATTATTGTTTAATGTAATACAACTTTTCTTTTTGAACCGTTCGTCCTTATTTTTTGATTGAGGATTTGAAGAACCACCTTTAATAGCGTTGGTAGTGTTAACAAATAAAGTAATACTTTTAATAAATCCATGTACATATAATTTTTCACTTTGAGCTATTATTTCTATAGCTCTTTGTAGATTTTTAGGATGATACCCTAAATAAATGTCATCGTTTTTAATCACAAAACCATCTTCAAATTGCAGCTCAAATGATATTAATTGTTTATTATCACTCGATGGTTCGGGTACAAATCTTCGTAAACCTTTTATTTCGAATAAATTAAAATCTATTGGACCATACACATCTACGGAAGTTTTAAACTTTTCGATGTACTTAGTGCGTTTATTATTTTTAATTTCTTTAACATTTTTAATATCAGTTTTTACATTATTTACAAATTTGTTAATCTTTTCATTTTTCTTTTTATTTATATTTTTTCGTGAAATTTCACGGTATTTTTTGAAAGTTTCGGATTTTCCATTGTATTTATCTTTAATTTTTGTTTTTAACGATTTTTCATAATCATTTTTTGTAATAAATGTTTTAGATTTTTTTCTTCCATTTATTATTTTAAAACTTTCTACAATATCTTTTAAATCAGCAAAATCTTTTCTAGTTTTTGCATCCTTCATTTCAATGTTTAAAAGTTTCCATTGTGTAGGTGTTAATTTGATATTTGAGGTGTTGAGTTTGGACATGGGTGAGGCTTTTATAATATATATATAAGATTATTTCTTTAAGCTCAATTGGGTTAGTACTTTGCACTCAAAATCTACAACAATTTTGAGTATTGTGTTAATAGTTCATATTGTTTAGGTATGTCGAATGATGATTTTTTTAAAGCTTGAATCATATCATCAATAGTGATATTGTATAATTTGACGGAATTTGCTTTGATGGGCAAACCTCTTTTGATTCGTAAATTTAAGATACGTTGTTTTAAAACTTTATCTTTATTATTTTTATAATGTTTTGCGACATCTAAATTATTCTTTTCACTCGATTTTTTATAATAAGTATTTCCAAACTTTGAAATAACTTTCTCCATATATATTGGATATAATATAATAACCAAAAATATTTTTAAATTGTTTAAGTTATATAAAAATGGATATTTTAAACAATTCATGTGATTTTCAAGCATTTGTTTCAGGAATTATTCTTATTATAGGGTCTGTTTTTACGGGAATTAGATATAGTCGATGTGAAACAATTAATTCCCCATGTATAAATTGTAAAAGAAAAGTACTAGAAGCACAAGAAAATACTGAAAATGTTTAGAAATATTAATTTCTTTTTATATCTATTATATTCTAATAAAACAATGGGTTACCGCAAAGGTGAGAAAATAACAGATGAAAAAACTTTAGAAAGATTGAAAAATGCAAGATTGAAAGCTTTAGAAGTACGAAAATTGAAAGCCGAAGAAAAAAAAATATCAAAATTGCAAAAGATCTTGAAAAACAAAAAGAAATATTAGATGCAAAAGAAGTTATTAAAAATCACCAAAAACCGGAAAAGGACGAAATTGAAATTCAACCGGAAGTAAAAAAAGAAGTTGTGAAAAATAAAAAAATAAAGAATAAAAAACCAAAAGTTATTATTGAGGAAATACATGAAAGTTCTAGTTCTAGCGAAAGCGAACCGGAAGTTATAGTTAAAAAGAAAAGAATTTCCAAAAAAAGAAATAGTAAAGATATAGATAATAGCCCTCAATCACCTCAAAAAACCAATACTCATTATGATAAAGCTTATAGAAGTTTATTTCCGGAACTTTAATATTAATAGAAAACTTAAATGTTACAAACTCAAAAATTAAAAAATAAAGATTATGAAATTAAATTACCGAAAGGCGGTGCTTTCAACATAAATACGGACCCAGATTTTATTAATATGCATTCCGTTATATTGGCGGTGGCAAAAAGAGGTGTAGGTAAAACTTGCAGCTTTTCTAATTTATTAAGATTGATGAAACAAAATAATGCATTAGACCGGTTAATTTTGGTTAGTCCTACTTTTCACAATAATGCACATTATTTTAATAATTTGCCTTTGAACAATGAAGATATATTAGAACCTTCAATTGAAGCTCCCCAAAAAATAGAAGAAATTCTTGACACCGAAGCTCAAGAATACGAAGAATATCATGAAAAGTTGAAAAGATGGAAGAAATTAAATAAAATGTTAAAAGATAAAACAAAATCAATTCATGATATACCAAATGAATTATTAATTGAATTTGAGGACACAATGTATAATCCACCGGAACATAAATATAATGGGAAAAAGCCTGTGATTGTGGTTTTATTAGATGATGTACAAGGAAATGACATTATGTTACCCAGAGCTAAATTAAATCAACTTGTAACTACTCACCGTCATAAAGGTAAATTAAAAAATGGTGCCTTAGGAGTTACTTTATTATTTGCTACACAAAATTATACAAGTAACCAAATGGGTTTAAATAAAAGTATTCGGGGAAATTTAACTCATTTATTGGTTTTCAAAAATAAAAATATAAAAGAGTTAGAGAAAATTGCTGAGGAATGTAGTGGTCAGATTAATCAAGATACTTTCTTTCAAGTTTATGATAAAGCAATTCAATCACCACATGATTTTTTATTTATTGATTTTCATAAAAAGAGCACACATCCAAGTGGCTTTAGAAGGAACTTTAATGAATTTATTATACCAAATACTTTAGATTAAAATCACAAACTATTGAATATGTATGCAGTGTCTCTATCACTATTACTTATATGTATGAAGTGTCTCTATCACTGTTACCTAAAATATATATCCTACAAATTATGTTTTACATTTTACCAAAGCAATCAATGCATAATGGCTTTTCAAGTGAAAATTCTATGCAGTTGTAACAAAAGGGGTGACCGGGGGGTAATGATGATTTAGCAGCACATTTATGGCAAAAAGCATAGGAATATTTTCTTGCTTCGCCTTCCATGTCTTTCTCAAAAGCCTTATAATCATAAACTTCCTTTTCTGTTCCACACCTTTTGCAGCAAAGAAGTACAAAACCACCGTTTAAGCTGCTGTCGGTGCTGTCCTTTTCCTCATCGGACTCAGTTACAACATCGGTTGGTGCTTCGGCTTTTTGACAACTTGGGCACTGATATTTGTACCCTTCTTCAAACTCAACTTGAACAAACTCTGCCCGAGGTAGCAAAATGCCGTGCAACTCTCTTGTGTTAGGGTCATATTCTTCACCAAAAGAACTCAGTATGACTTCCTTCACTTCGTCTGCTGTAAAAAATACACAGGAGTCACAATAGTCACACTTTAATTCTGTCGGTGCATAAGTTTCTTCTGCTGGTTCTTCGGAATCGGACTCAGCTTCTTCGTCGCTGTTTTCAAAACGGAGGTGTTGACCTCCCGATTTGTCTTCGGCATTTTGAGAAGTGTCTTCCGAACGTAAAATATTCTCTGTGGGCTGGGTATTTTGTAAACCGTATTCCAACCGTAAAATATCCTCAGTGGGCTGAGTATTTTGTAGCTCTTTTATTTCTAGCTGCTGACATTCTACCATATCTTCCTCGACCTCAAGTTGTGCCTTGAGGTCCGCATTTTCAGACTGTGCGTGCGAAAGTTTGGCCTCAAGTGTGGCAACTTTTTCTTTTAAAGCGGCTATCTCCTGTACCTTTTGTTCTGACTCTTCTCCTAGCTCGCGGCATGTACTTTCGAGGTCTTCGTTGTAACTTTTTATCTTGTTGTTTTCGCTTTCAAGTTTGGCGATGTGACGAGTTTGACGAAAAGCCTGGGTTGAGTCCAACTCTGTTGTATTATATTCGGCTTTTAAGTTTTTGACTTCTTCAGCAGACTGCTCACATATGGTTTCAAGTTCAGTTATCTTGTCACACAACTCCGCATTTTCGACTTGCAGCTTCTCAACGTCATCGTCACATATTTTCCCCTTGTTTGGAGAAAAATACTCAAACCTTTCTTCTTCAGACTCACTTGATTCAAACTGCGGCTGCGAAACTGTAGTCACGGGGACAGGAAGAGTAGGGTCCAAGTAACGAAACTTCAAAAGCGCATCTACGCTCCCCTCAGAGTTTTGGCGCTCAAGCTCTTCACGCTCTTTTTCAGCTGAACCAACGGAAACTTTTAACTTTTTGTCGGCTATTCTTTGTCTTTCTTTCATTCTTTTTTTACTCTCTTGTTCTTCAGTGAGCAAGTGCCTGCAGTAATCGCGAAATAAAACATCGCGAACGCCCTCCGCTATAGCCGCCGATGCCGTGGTTGTAGCGTAGTCTACAATCGAGGGAGCAACGACAGTTCTCCATGTTTTACTCGTTGTAAACTTGGGCGCTTTCTCCCAACAACGTGAACAGTACAAGTATCTGCTTTTGTGTTTACATGCGGCATCTCCGGGTTCAATACGCGGATTATCGCGAACTTTGTCGAAGTTAATGCCTCCACACGGTACAGCTTTTGCAATAAGATACGTAGAGGGCTGAACTTTTGAATTGCAGTCATATTGCGTGTTATTCGACAGAGTTATCATTTTTCGAGCAAGTAAGTAACTAGTAAGTAACAAGTAAGTAACCTGTAAGTAACAAGTAAGTAACAAGTAACTCCTAAGTAACTCTCAAGTAACTCACAAGTAACTCTCAAATAACCTTTAATGAAAAATGCAATATTTTTTATCATTCATTTTATTTTTTATTTTATTTTTTATTTTAATTATTTTAATTATTTTAATTATTTTAATTATTTTAAATTTCTATTTTATTTAATAATTGTCACTATAAAGTTACTTATGAGTTACTTATGAGTTACTTAGGAGTTACTTGAGAGTTACTAGTTACTTACAGGTTACTTACTAGTTACTTACTTGTTACTTACAGGTTACTACTGTATACGATCGATGTTCGATACTCGAGCTTAAACAAATACGATACATGCTACAAAATAATGTTTAACCACCCAAAATAATCAGTTAACAAATATGGCTAAAACACGCGGTGCGAAACGCAAGCAGTGCTCCCGTTTTCAATGCGTAATATGCAACAAAGCATGTGGGGGTATCCCGTTCAATGCGATGCCTCTCGCAAGGGGAGAGTGTTGCGAGTCGTGCCATACTTCAAAGGTTATCCCCGCAACCGTGGAACAAAATGCGGAGGCACAAGCGGGTTCTTCCCGCGGTGTCAAACGTGAACGTCAGTCCGATTCCGAACCCGAGCCTTCTCCTAAGAAGGAAAAGAAGAAACGTTTCCGTCCGATTGAAGGACCTGGAAAACAGGACAAGAAAGACCCTACTCCTTCACCCGAACACGCCATGCGCCTCCGAAGCAAAATAAAGACTGCTTATTATAAGCAAACTTTAGGAGGTACTAACATGCGTCAATCGGACGTCGCAACTACATATAATACAAGGGAGAAGCACGGTACAGCAGAGGAAAGGAAACAAAAACGTGTAATGGATACAGCGTTGGAAGGTGTGGAATCGGGAAACGTGTATTATGGCGAAGCAGGGAAAATTCCTATGCAGGAACTGGGTCACTTTCTTAAAAATATGGCACACGTAGCTTACGTTGCCTTTGCAAAAGATAGTTCAGACGATGAGAAAGACCCCGCGGAGGGCACTGAGAAAGACCCCGCGGAGGGCACTGAGAAAGACCCCGCGGAGGGCAATTAGATATATTAATACATAGCTATTAAATACTTTGTATTATTTGTCTATTACTTGTTCTATTATTGGTTCTAGCTTCTAGTTTCTACCTCGAAAAATCCTATCAGTTTACCGCGTCCTGAATAGCCAGAGGGTACGAGACCTTGACAATATTATCGGTGTGTAAACACCCTCTGCATGCGTTGGGGTACCGATTAGCCCACTCTTCTGTATATCTGTGCTCGTAATTTAACAGCATATAGCAGGCACAATCGGTCTTGATACCGGCGTCCATATCCGCGCAGTACGCCGATTGCGAACGAAATATGCAAAACTTGCAACCTTTCCGTGCGCATTTCAAACAAATGCCGGTCTGTTGTTCTTCGGGTTTGTTGCAAAAAAAGTTGCTGCAACCTCTCGCAACTTTTATGTGATTATCAGGGTCCCGAACTCTTGTTGAAACAAACAGAGGCGGCGGGGGCGATGCCGCTGTCGCTGTCGCTGTCGCTGTCGCTGTCGCCGCTGTCGCTGTCGCCAAATGCGCTGCAGGCTTGAAACCTGCGGGCGCTTTTAAAGCAGCGCGAAGCTCTTGCCTACGTTTTTTCATAGCTTGCAGGTCTGTTACGGGCATTTTGTCTAACGCCTTCTGAATAGTCCTCGTTAGGACAATCGGCGACGCGGCATGCGTTTCAGCCTGCTGAGCGGCTTCCGATGCCTGCTGAGAGGCTTCCGATTCAACTAAGAGGTCTATAGTTACCTCTTCTGCAACGAACTGCTTACGGGTTTGACGGGTTTTCGGCATTTTTAAAAGTTGAAAGTTTGTCGTTTGTGAGGGGTAAGTTTCTGTGTTCGCAAGTTTGTGTAAGTTATTTTTACAAACTAGCAACAGTCCTATTGTAAGGGGGTCAGAGCACCCCGTCATTGACATTTATTAAAATTTATTTTAAAAATCATTTTTTTTATGAAAATATTATTTTTCTAAAATTTCGCGCTGATCATCACTAGCAAACTGAAATTCTCAAATTCCAAATACTTTATGAGATATTACGACTCTGTCCTTTCCATGCAAATTTTGTAAAACTCACTATCTAATTCAACCCCTATGTATTTTCGATTATTGTTTTTACAAGCAATTAAACTAGATCCAATACCCATAAAAGGATCACAAACAAGGTCATTTTCATGTGAATATGATTTAATTAAATATTCCATTAATTCTATTGGTTTAGAACATGGATGTTTACTTTTGTAATTTCCGTTAGAAAATTTCAAAACTGATTTTGGATATCGATAACCGTCTTCACATTTGGTCGGTAATCTAGCGCAATGTTTGGTATATATATTCGTAGTATTTGCACTAGATTTAAAATATGGCTTTCCGGGCGTTTTTTGCGGGTTAAATGTAGGTAGTCTTTTATAAAATATATAAATCATCTCGTGGCTTCGCAATGGCATCTGATTTGCATGAAAAAATCCTAAAGATATACTCTTAAAATATACTAAATCATATCGAAACCATGCTTTATTACTTTCAATTATCTTATGTCCAAATTTAGTTGTGGTTAGAAAAATATAACATGTTTTTTCTTTACCTATACGCTTCAAATGTTTCCACAATAAATTTAAATCAATTATTTCTTTATCCCATTTACAAGCGGTTTGGTTATAAGGTAAATCTAATACAAATAAATCTACGGAATTATCATTTATTTTGGGGAAAATATCGAAACAGTTTGCATTATGAATTTCAAACATTAAATTATTAAATTTATTTATTTATTTTATACTAAACAAATTCTAAATGAGACCGCAATTAACCGACGCGTACACAAAACAACAATGTTTAAAAATGATGGATATAACAAATAAAGTACCAAATTCTCAAAAAATGTTTAAAAGTTATGGCAATCTTTCTAAAAATAGCTATAGTATGACCGTACCTAGTTCAAATCCTGAATTATTTTATTTTGATCTAACAAATTCTCCTATAAATCCTATGCATTTGACTAAAGAATTAAAACATGATTTTGATTTTCCAAAATATATTATGCAAGAAGAGTTGTCTTCACAATCTACTCCAATAAGTTTCGAAGAAGAAGAAGAATTGTTGAGTGAAATTGACACTAAAGAAATTAATTCAGGTTTGAAAAGACTGCGTGAAGATTTTTCTCCATCTCCGTTAAACACACCCGACAATCAAGGCGAATCTGGTCCTTCATCAAGGACAGTTGTAAATCCACTATTAAGACAAGCATTATCCTTTTCTTTAGCAAGTGATACAGACATTATTACCGGTGTAAATCGAAGAAACCCGACGTCTCCTAATAGAAATTTCTCACCGGCAAAAACACGTTCACGTACTACAAATAACAATTAAAATTTTTATCGTATTATAAATTATATGTCTCGAGAAAATTGGATAAAAAAATTAAAAGAATGCTCACGTGAATATCATGCATCAAAGAAAAGCATAACCAAGTCTAAAAATCTAAAAGTTATAAAACCTTCAAAAGTATCCACAAAGCTTGTTGCTCCCAAATTACCTAATTATAAAAAATTACCTGATAATCAAAGCAAAGCTTTAGCCAAAACAATTTTCAATTTGGAAGCTCGCCCGTATATTCGACAACAAATGCAAATTGCTCGTCGTATTCGGGGAAATTTATATTAAAATGAAATTATTAATTTAATAATTTATGAATACATTTTGTGATAATAATCCTTCAAATATATTTTGTCAAAAAGCGAAAATTGTAGATGACACAAATTTTAAAAGTAATGATTTTAAATTTGAAAATAATAAAAGTAATAACAAAGATTCCACTCCGTTTGAGAGAATTCCAAAAATTAAAAATAATGATTTTACATCCCAAAAAATAAAAAAACAAACGGCGGAACTATTGAATGCAATACATGCAGATTTCAAAAATATTCCAAATCAAGCAATAAATAATTTTCTTGGAAAAAATACAATTAAATTTGATAATCCTACTCAAAAAAAATATGCTTTAGCTGCAAATTCAGCCTATGCATTTAGTTACGATAATAAAGCAAAATTAAATAAAATAATGAGAGAGCTTCCAAATTTTCAAATAGACCCTACATTAAGCGGGAGAAATTCGGTTACATTAGTTAATTCTATAAATAAAGAAGTAATCATAGCATATCGTGGAAGTGACGCTGAATTTTACAAATTAGAAACCATTTCTAAAAACCCTAATAGATTAAGTAATTTTGAAGATTGGTATGTGAATTTATTAACAACTATAGGCAAACAACGCACAACTCAAAGATATAACGAAGCATCCCAAAGATATGAAAATGTTTCTAAAAAATTTGGAAATAATTACAAAATTTCGGTAACGGGCCACTCAAATGGTTCCGGTCAAAGCAATTTTATTGCCGAAAAATATAATGTCGAGGGTCATCATTTTAATCCAGCTATTAATCCATTGCAAAAACCGGTAAACACACCAACGGAAAAACAATATGTTTATTCAACGGAAGGAGATTTAGTTTCATTACCGGCAAGAATTAAACCACATCCAAATTCTAATTATGAAATTATTCATGTCAATCCAAAACCGGGAACTGAAAATGATCTTGTAAAATTACATGATATAGAGCAAATGTATACCGAAAATTATCCCCAAACCGAAAGAGTTTCCACGGCAAGATCTAGATTTGGTTTCGCAAATGCTATAGGCGGTTCAGTTATGGGTGGTTATTTTGGATACTATCAACCAACAAATTCTAAAGATGAACATTATTTTAGAACGACTCAAGGTGTATTAGAAGGTGCATTGTTAAACGAAGCGCCCCCTATTAATTTTACAGATTTTATGGATACAATGGGAGTTAAAGAGACTTTAGAAGAAAAGAATTATTTACGGAAATATTTAGGGTTGCATCCAATTGAAGAAAAAAATATAGAAAAAGTCCCTAGTTATGACCCAATTACCGAAAAAATTAGAAAAATAACGGGTAGACAAAAGCAAGATAAAAAGTTATTTTCGCCTACAACCGGAGTAAGTTATGAAAATAGAAACATAAATTCAGGTAATTTTAAAAAGGGAATTAAATATGTCGAGTATGACGGCAATAGTTCAACACCTATAAAAGTCGGTGTAATAAATCCATAAGATATATAATATAAAATGGCAAATTGTAAATATAAAACTGTAAAAATTAAAAAGTCTACAAAAAAAGATAAAAAATTAATGGCAATTTTTGATAATTTAAAAACTGTTCATTTTGGTGCAAAAGGATATTCAGATTTTACTACAAATAAAGATATAAAAAGAAAATTTAATTATCTCAAACGTCATAAACCCAACGAAAATTGGAGTGCATGTGATACTCCCGGTTCGCTTTCAAAACATTTATTATGGGGTAATTCCACTTCATTAGAAAAAAATATTAATAAATATAAAAGAACATTTAATTTAAAATGAATATAGAAAAAGATCTTTTAATTGTGGAAGCCGAAAGAATATTTAAAAATATTCCCAAAGCACATATTGAACTTTTAGTAGATGATTATTTAAATAGAACCATTTATTACACTGAATTAGCCAATGGAAATATCGAAATTTCTAAACCAAAAATTAGGGACACGGAAGCAAATATTAAAAATCAATCTTTTATTAGTATAGATAATGAATAATATAATTTCATCACGAACTATATATTTAAATAGTGAAGAAAATTCGGCAGGTGATTCTCGAAGAATAGATGTAAATATACCAACAGCTTTATTAAATTATAGAGTTACAAGTAAATTACGTGTTGTCTTAAATTCCTTTTCGGCTGCTAAAACATGGTACACTATTAATAATTTTAATGGAATATTCTTTATAGGAAAAATCGATACTAATAAATTATTTCCCGTAGAAATTCCTTTTGCAAATTATACAGAATTGGCTCAATTAGAAACAGTTTTAAGTACAAATATAAAAGCAGTTTTAGATAATGAATTTGCATATACCGGAACGGTTACCGTAGAATATAATGGTACCCCTATAGATTATAAAAATAAGTTTAAAATTACTTTATCAATTGCAGTTCCGAATATTAAGTTTGTTTCTTTTTCAGTTAGAAATGAATTCAATGCAAACAATCCTTTGCAAGCTGAACTACAAACTAAAGTTATAGGTCCAAGCAAATATAACGACGCCGACGAAATTTTAGGCGGGCGTGTAAATAGACAAACTAACAATTTATCAAATGTTTCTCAATTAATTGATTTATTCGAAATAAAAACAGCGGACACCATATTCGAAAGTTATTATCCTTGTAATTTGCAAACAAATGATGCACTATATTTGCGAATATCAAGTTTGCCTACTAACAATGTTGAGTCTACAAATTTATCCGCTATAAGTAGTGATAGCACTTCTTTAATTGCTAGCGATATTTTTGGTAAAATTCTTTTACCAAATGACTTGACTACAAACTTTATAGATTTTTTAAATCCAAATGACAATTTTGCTATTGACATTTCAGGATCACAATTGACTGAATTAAAATTTGTCTTGACCGACTCTAAAAATAGACCCATACCTTTAGTTTCGCCCACGGAAGCACAGGACGGAAGTATAAGTTATTCTATGTCAATAATTATCAAAGAACTTTCACAATTTTAAAACTTTTTATTTATGTTACTAATATATTATATATAAAACAATGTCTTTACCATTAAGTTTAGCATATGCTCTTCAAAAGGTTTCCGGGTATAGCACGAATTATTTCCGTCTTGAAACTACAAACCAAGATACCGCAACAAATAATTCTACAATAACTTTGAATCTTCCTTCAAACGTAATTATAAATTTAAAATCACTTGCCATGCATTGCGAAGCTCGAGCAAACGAGGCTGATATTACCATTCCGGGAGGTGCTGATTTTTTGAGAACAATGCTTCCAAATGGTTTAGAAAAATTGATCTCTCGGGTAGAATGTACGGCTGGAGGTGTGCAAATCCAGAGTGGTTTTAATGGTTATAGCACCGTCGCTACGGTTCTAGACAATTTACAAACTACTTTAAATAAAGAAATCAGTTATCAAAGAGTTTTACAAAATCAAGAAATTGAAGTGACCGACCTTAATTATTATAAAACATTTCGACCTTATATAATTCAAGAATTCCGTTCATTTATAGGAGAAAGCGAACCAAGCTATTTAGATACATCTCTTTTGCCACCTATTCAACTTCGATTTTATTTGCATGGTCCGGAAGTTTTAGGTGCTGTTCAAAATAGCTTGGGATTAGGAAATGGTTTAAATAACGCCGGTCAGCAAGCATTAATTAGCGGGGGTCAATTTACTTTACAAAAACTTTACTTTACAATCGAAACAATTACTTTCGCAAATGGGGTCTATGATTCCGCTGTGGATGCAAAATTAAAACGAGATGGCTACCTCGAAATTCCTTTTAAAAATTACTACTCTTTTACATCTAGTCATGATGGTATGAGTAAATCCACACGATTTAGTTTAAGTTCTCAATCGATTGATGAAATATATGCTGTCCAACGTATAGGGGATTATCAAACCAAATCTCTCGGTCTTGTGCAAATCGACAATAAAATCGGTCCTACTTATATACCAAGTTACTTTGACTTCAAATCTGGAAGATTAGGAAGTGGACAATTCAATGTGAATAATCTTTATATTCCAAATTACCGAAACGATGCATTAGGATATTTCAATTCGATGTGTGTGGCGAAAGCTGACCAATATATGACAAAATGTGGTTGTAAAGTCAATAGTTTTGAGGATTGGGTAAACCATTATTTCACTTTTATGGTTCGCTTAAATATGCCTAGTGATATGGGCGTAAGAAATTTATCAGGTCTTGATAGTCGCAGCCTTAACACTATGATGTATTTAGAGACTAGTGTAGGTACAAACACAACTGAACAAGTATTAACAAATAATGAAGTGTTTGTATTTTGTGCGTGTACAAGTGTTTTGCGTGTAGGTGTTGGGCGTATGATTGAATTGATTGTTTAAATGTTTATTTATTATTATACATAATAAAAAAATGAATCGATTTCAACCAAATGACTCGCCTACAAGTTTAGGTGAAAGTATAGGTCAAAATAAAGCTGAATTACCACCATCTCTAATGCAAATGTCCGGGTTTAGACCACCTTCTATGCAACAATTGCCTTGTAAATCCATTAGTGACATAACTTTACCCCCAGCCAAAATTTCAAATGTAAATGAATTAGCTGGATATAAATCTTATATTTTTGGACATGGAGATAAACCAACTTTAAAAACTTCAATGTTTACCTTTCTTGAACATCCATTAAATAATCCTATTTTAAAACCCGCAAATTCTTTCTTTGTATAATATTATATACAATGTCGTCTTTTGGAAAAGAATTGATTTTAAGCAAAACTATAAATGTGGGTACCGGTATGATTATTGGAGCATACAATCAAAATTCAGGTGACCAAGATAAGCTTTTACATATATTTCCTACTGATCGAACTAAATATATATGTGATGTTCGATTTTTTGCACTACCCGTGTCAACTGATGATGCTACTTTTGTAATAGATGGCGTAACAAGAAACTTACAAGGTGGACAAGTTTATAGAGATGCTACAAATGTTTTAAAAGTTTTCCCCTAAAATTTTTATAACGTATAATATATATGAGTTCTTTCGGCAAAAATGTATTTCTTACAACTTTAAACAATGTAACCGACCCTGGTCCTAATCCTACCCCCGACCCTTTAACAATTAATCAATTAAATGTAAATCAAATAGGTGATAATTCAAACCCTTGCCAAACAATTCATATGGCTTCAGATTTTTTATATCAAAATGATATCGATTTTATTGACAATTCTGATGTAAATAATCAAAGAGAATTTATGAAATTACAGACTGACGGTGATTTGAATTTAGTGAATAATATTAATTTTTATGATTTTATTTTAAATAATCCTGCAAGTAAATCAAAATTTTCGATAGGTTTAGATGAACTTGATAGTTCTTTTGAAATTAAATCTTTAGATCCTGTTTCTCAAACGAGATTGAAAATAGGAGACAATGGTATAAATGAATGGTCATTTATGCAATTAACGCTCGACACCGAACCGCTTGGAGCCGGTGTACTTTTAAATGATGGACCTTTAATTTTAAACACCGGTGATATTACTTTAAATTCTGGTAAATTTATTGGTGACGGTTCTTTGCTTCAAAACCTTCCTTCCGGGGCTAACCAAAATTTACAATCTGTTACCGACCAAGGAAGTACAACTACCACAAATGATATTTCTTTTACGGGAACCGGAAAACTTATAATAAATCAAGAAGAATGTGATGGAAATTTATTTAGAATTAAAGCGGGCACAGCGGGTAACGGGTTGGTCTCTATTGGCGAATCGACTCAAAATGATGGTTTTCCAAATGCAAACCGTTCGGTTTTGATAGGCAGAAATAGTGGGGCTTTTAATTGTTTGAACGATTCAATATGCATAGGCAGCGGAGCCGGCAACAATCAATGTAATGCTTTTGTTGTGAACGTTGGGGACGACGCAGGGCAAAGCTTTGCTTCCGTGAATTCAGTCAATATTGGCAAATTCGCTGGGGAATATTTGGCTGGCGAGAATTCTATTAATATTGGTGCTTTGAGCGGTCAAAATTCTTCACAAAGTGCTACGGCTATTGATAATACAATAATTTTGAACGCAAGCGGTCTTGAACTTAATGCTGGGGTAAATAATTCTTGTTATATTAGACCTATTAGGGCAAGTCCTGATGTTAGTTCAGAAAATTTACAATTATATTATGATTCTGCATCAAATGAAGTTAGAACCGGTGCAATAAATTCTGGAAGTATTGGTTCATTAAGTCAAGTTTTGGCTGTCGGTAATTCTGGAAATAACATTAATCTAACAGGAGATATAGATGCTACAAGTGCAATACTCACAAATAGTTTGAATTTTAGTTATGCATCAGCAACGGCTTCTATTACGAGTTTAGGAATTCCATTGACAACTTTAACAAATGCATATACGGCAACATTACCCACAAGTCCGGTTCCTCATACAGGTGATGTATTTACTTTTAAAAATAATACCGGAGCTACAATAAATGCTGGTGATATTGTTCAATTTTCTGATGATTTTTCAGATGTAAATGGTATAAAAATATATGCAGCTTCGGCAAGTCAATCTAATCAAAATTGTATGCCTATAGGAGTTTGTGTTCAAAATGCAACAACCGGAAATTCTTGTTTTGTTTGTACAAAAGGATTCACAACTTGCAAAGCTATTGATGGAAGTTATGTTAAAGGTCAAATGTTAGGTTGTGCTTCGGGAGGTTCAGTCAATTCTTCACAAATTACTACAAATAATGTTGGAATTATTGGCGTGTGTATGGAAAGTAAAGTTATAACAACTCCGGGTTCGGGTTTATTGGTTTGGATTAAACCTGATTTTAAATTATAAATTTATATCTTATATTTATTCTATATTATAAAATAAAAATGGCTTCTTTTGGTAAAGATTTGATTTGTAAAAATCTACAATGTACAACCGTTAATGGAAATGCACCTAGTGGGGGAAGTTCAAAATGGCTTGATGTACAAGGAACAACAAATGATATTGAACGAGCTAACGGCAAAGTTACGGTAAAAGACGTCTTTGAAACAAAAACTTTACAATATCAAAATCTTGATATAAGAAATTTTCCAAGAAATAATCCAATACCCGGTCAAAGTATTCGTATTTTAGAATTTGCAGAAAACACTTTTAGTGCAATGTATTTATTTCAATTACAAGCTAACGAACTAAATAAAGATACTGTAAAATTCAAAATTCAACATGCTGATGAAGGTGTCAATAATATTATTGGAGACGAATATATTCTAAAATGCTCGGGTCTTGCTATATTTACTGGAATAGGTAACCCTTTCAGTTTGGTAGCTTCATCTAATGTTATTGGAAACAATAATCTCGAACTTCAAATTAGTTCACTAAATGGGAATTTTTCGACAAATGCTGATGTACTTCGATTTGTATTAGAATTAAGTCGACAACCTTCGATTACACAAGAAAATATAGTTGTGTCGTAACTTTTTAATAAATTATATTTAGATTTATTTTAACGTATTTACATTTTATTATTCTTATTATTTTTATTTTATTTATGATAAATTCTTTTTTTCTAATTTATCATATTTATATTTATTCCACCGGAAACTCTCACCGAACCGGATAAATTCACCGGAAGCTCACCGGAAGCTCACCGGACCGGATAAATTCACCGGAAGCTCACCGGAAAATTGACACGTCAGCCTAGGGTTTGGAGGATAGTAGAATGTTGTAGGGTTTGGGGATAGGATTTTACCCCAACCCTAGGCGCAGCCTAGGGTTTTTGTGGTGGGGGAAAATTCTGTCCGTAAACGCTACATCATACTACTATTTCTTGATTCATGATCGATTCTTTTAGTCGTGACATTCTTCTAATATATTTTTCGATGTTTGTATGTGTTAAACTATCATGTGGAAATATGAAATCAAATGTTGAATTATACAATATTCCAGATGTAGACGTTATATAATGTTGATTTAATTTTGATAATCTAGTAACATATTTATCACATTTGAAAAAATAATTTTCAACAATATTTGATATTGATTTTTTTTCTATCAATAATAATCTCAATATTTCGTATATACCTTTGGGATTTGAATACATGTGATCAAAAGGATATGTTTGGCCTTTTTTTCCACTTTTAATCAAAAAAAGATTCGTTGTACATTGCATACCGATTGAGATATATCTCATTAACCATTATTGTCATAAAATTTCAAAAGGAATATAAAATGATACATATCATATATGTCAGATTACTTAGCAATCATTCCGGCGGATGGTCACGGAATAGCTGATAGATTACTAGACCTCATTATATCCTATACTTATATACAATTGATAGATGCTAAAAATACATTATCCTACTATTGGAAACAAACTAAACCATTTTGCGAATACTCGATATCTAATTACATTGAAATACCCGGATGCACATTTTTATATGAATTAAATACGACAAGCAAGTTGGTTAGTTTCAATCATAATAGCGGTGGTAACAATACTCCGAAATTATTCGAAAACATTTTTCCAATACACGATATAAAAAATACATATCATTCATTGATTCGCTCTATAAAATTCAAAAATGAATCATACATTAATAATGATATAAATAAATGCATAGGCTTACATTGTCGGAGAGGTGATAAATATAAGAAGAATAAACATAATGTAAAACCCTCCGTTATGAATTTTGACGAATTTCGATATATTGAAAATAGATGCAAAGAATTTATATCAAAAAATAAAGAACACCAATATTATTTTGTTGCATCTGATGATCATAAATATAAAAAACATATAATTGATTATCTCAAATCACACAATAAAACAATTGTCGATATAGATTATTGTGATAATGTTGGAGAAAATGTTATAAGAGATTTATGTGCTTTGTCTAATTGTAAAATGATATTACAATGGACAAAATATTCAAGTTTTTCGGTGCTTGCGTCATTGATAAAAAATGTTCCTATTGTTAATGTATTTGACAAGGAACCTAATCATTTTAAAGTTTGGTTACCGTATATTAATGGAAAGATTATTTAAAGAATAAAGCTTTTTATTTATGTAAAATATGGGACAAAGTTATTCGACGCCAACAATCGAAACACATATATACGGATGGAAACGCGAACTTCCGGATCATAATGATAAATATCATTCATTGGAATCTTCGGAAATTGAACACGAAATAGTTGACCTCCGAAAATATTGTCCACCGATTTACAATCAAGGAAACTTAGGTAGTTGTACAGCAAATGCCGTTGCGGGTGCTTACGAATATCAAGATGACATGCAAAAGGAATCTGATGTCATACCATCTAGACTTTTTATTTATTATAATGAAAGAGTAATCGAAAACACCATAAGGTCAGACTCCGGGGCCACGATTAGAGATTCCATAAAAACTGTTCATAAATATGGTATATGTTCCGAAAATTTGTGGCCATATGATATTGAAAAGTTTATATACAAACCACCTGACGTGTGTTATCAACAAGCCCAAAATTATAAAATCAAAGAATACAAAAAGATTAATCAAACATTAGAAGATATGAAAGCATGTCTACAACAAGGTTTGCCATTTATCTTTGGATTTTCCGTTTATGAAAGTTTTGAAAGTGATGACGTAGCAAAAACCGGATTAATGTCTATACCAGAAAAAGATGAAAAGTTATTGGGTGGACATGCTGTCATGGCTGTCGGGTATCTCGAAAACGAACAACTATTCATCATTAGAAACTCTTGGGGAGATCAATGGGGAGACAATGGATATTTTTATATGCCTTATGAATTTATTACAAATAATGTTTATGCAAGTGACTTTTGGACTATTATTAAAGTTTGAATGAACGTATTTGAATATTTCGGGTTTGTACGAATGTATAAAAATTTAGTGTCTTAATTGGTTATTAACCAGCTGATAAATATGAGTATTCTTGTCTACGCAAGACTCGAAATTCAACATCGAATCTATATTGTTGCTTGTGTATGTAATCGGTGCCGGTCCTTTTGACACGTATCCGAAACCTACCTGGGTAATTACCGTTACGATTTTACCCGTGTATATCTTCCATTCGTTTGTGATGAAAGGAGCTTCACCATATGTAGATCCATATTTTTTACCAAGATCAATTAAGCTGTTATTGTAAATAATTCGTAAACTCCAAAGTTCCGCGGTGTACGTTTTCAATTGTTCGACATCTGAAATGCTTTCGGTCGCCATTCTTTGAAATACTTCCATGATTCCAAAAAGTATAGCATTGATCCTGTGCCCAATGTCTTTTCTGAAATTAAATCTCTTTTCTCTACTTGAAATCAATGATTCAAATTTGGTATCATTGATTTCACCTAGCATCCATTTGACTCTTATGTCGTTATGATTGAGGGTATCGTTGATTCTATAGGAGTGTGCACTCATGTCATGCAATTTTGCAAATATCATATAAGCTCTATCGATGGGCTTGGCCGTTGGACTCCAATACCGATTTCTTATTTCTTTTGAAACATATTTCCGAAACATATTTATTTCATCTATTGCATCTAATTTAGGAATGTATATGTTATCCCATAGCGTTTGAGAAGACGGAAGCCCCCCGCAGGGATAATCGTTTGGTTCTCTTGCAACGATACCTGCTTGTCTTCTCCATTGAAGATATAATGGATTGTGAATGTAACCATTTTCGATTTTACCGGTCTTATAACTAAAAGCCGTATGACAATCAGGGCACCACATTTGATCACATCCTTCGGATTTTTGAATTTGCATTCCACAACTTGGGCATGCGGTCGTATTATTCAGAATGTATTGAACAGTGTCTCGGAGGTCTTTATCACACGCGTGACCATCTTCCCATTGAACATTACAGTCTTTACAATACACATTTTCACATAAACCACAAGATAAAGACATACCAATTCCTAGTAAAAACCCTTTGCACGGCTTCGACGGACATTTACGACCACTCAATGCATTATTGTTTGCCTCATCCTCTCCGATATAATTTCCCGTATGAATTTGACGTTTCAATGAATCTATCTGTCTATCATATAATCTCATCTGAGCCGATAAATCAGCCTTTTGTTTTTTTATTTCTTTTATTTGATTTTCTGCTTTCCTCTTTTTCAGTTCTCTTTCTGCCAATAATTGAGTTTGTGGTAATTTTTGTGACTCTTTTTTCATCATGACGGAAAGCTTGTGTTTCTTATAAGCACCATTGACAAATTGTTTTAAAAACATTAACACCATAAAATCATCATCCCAAGGTGCACTACAATTCATACATTTTGCAGTATCCTCGAGAGATAATAAATATCTTTCAGTGCATTGCATACACGCGTTGTAATGACAATGAAGACATTCTACAGTCTTTTTGATAGAAGTAGATTCAAGACAGACGTTACATTCAATCTTAGAAGGCATGTTGAATATATATATATTGTTGTAAGTCGCTTGTTCTGCTTTAAGTGATACATGTCCTTAAGTGGATTAAAAATGCGTATACTAGTTTGATTAATAATATGTTTATTACAAATGAAAGATTGCCAAATCGATTCTATAACATTTAATAAATGGTTTACGGCAAACACAAAGGCAGATCCACAATTAAAAAAGGTCATAAAACGGTTACATCAAATCAATAAATATGCATCACACAAAGAAATTTCAAACACCTTATTTCAATGTGATAATGTATTTGATCATTTCAAAATTTGCGATTCTTTGAGTCAACCCATGCGATATGAATCACATATTTCAGAGAAAACAATAAATATGATTATAAGCAGATTAGGATATATGCCAAAAATGTGTGTTGAAGTAGGTAGTTTTATTGGATCTAGTGCATTAGTCTTAGGCAATATGATGAAGAAACATGATGGCGTATTATTGTGTATTGATACATGGTGTGGTGATATTAATATGTGGTTGTTTGATAAATATAGAGAAACAATGGATAAAATGGACGGTAATCCAAAAATATTTGATCGTTTCATGTTAAATATCAAATATCATGATTTGTCTAATACGGTTATACCATTAAGAGTAAGTTCAACGGTTGGAGCTAGGATGTTGAAAGTCCTGAAGTATGAAATAGATGTCGTATATATTGATTCTGCACATGAAGCCGGTGAAACGTTCATGGAGCTATCTTTGTATCATGACGTGTTAAGAAATAATGGTATAATCATTGGAGATGATTATGATCAATTTCCAGCAGTGAAATATGATGTAGACTTATTTTGCAAACTTAATGATTACAAATTAACTTTTACGGGCGATCGAGATACATGGTTGATTCAAAAGACAATATGATAAATAGTTCAGTATCAAACAGATCTCACAAGATAAACATGATTTTGTATTTCTAATCAATCATCCAATACGATATCAAAAACGTTTCTATATTTATCATAAACAAACACATTTACTAATTTCATAAGTGTGCTAATCTTAGTTTCTAAATGTTCAACTTTGTCTTCTAGATAATCAATATATTCGTCTTCAGAAAGATCATCATGTTCATCATCATGTTCATCATTCGATTTATTCATCTTTGAAATAACATTATGCTTCTTTTGATCTATAATGGTTAACAAGCTGTCGGTATTTTCCAACTTCGATCCAATTTCATGTACGTGTAATAATGCACAATGTATGTGGTTGTATGCGTTCCTCTGGTTAATCAAAGATTTTATTGAAACCCACTTATCAAAGGCTTCTAATTTAGAATAAACGTCTAATATATTATTTGTTTTTAAAAACGAACAAAAATGTTTGAATGTCACTATACTTTTTTTCAAAATTGTTTTTGTATTGTCTTCAATCAAATTAACGGCTTGCTTATATTCAGTTATATTCATATAATAATAATAAAATTATGTATATTATTATTATATGAATATAACACATCGACATTTGTTGCGTGTAAAAGAAGCAGTTGAATCCGGCAGTATCCAAAACATCGTTCGATCAATAAATGGTAATAGAAATCTCTCAATGTGTGATAAACGACAAATTGGTGAAGATATTCACAGATCTTATCCGAGTCTTGAAGAATATTTCACGCAATCTTTTTATACGACATTGCAACGTGCTATAAATACCGGTAATGGTAATATGAATGAAAGAACAAAACAAAACTTTAGGAATGCGTTAAATTATGTCGGATTGACTGACATATCTCAACATGGAGACTCGCGTTATGGTTATTGGGGCAACAATAACCGTTGGCACTTGTATAACAACGAAAATGAAGCGGAAGATGACGAAAATGGGTTCTGGGGTAACAATGGTATTTGGTACGTGATAGGAGATACCGATACAGGATATTGGGGAAACAATAACCGTTGGTACTTATACAATAATAACGAAAATGGTTTCTTGGGCAACGACGGTGTTTGGTACGTGATAGGAGATACCGATACCGGATATTGGGGCAACAATAACCGTTGGTATTTGTATAATAATAACGAAAATAACGATATGAACGAAAATAACACAAGACAACTTCAAATGAATGCATTCAATGCAAATGCAATCGCTAGAAGGATCGCGAACAATAACAATAACAACAATGAAGTACAAGTAACAGCGGCAGAAAATCTTAATACCGTTTTAGAAAGACGAAGACAAGAAGCTATACAACGTGGTAATGCATTTAATTTCGGAAACAGTAACAATGAAACAGAAAATCGAAGAAATAGAACTCGTCGTAATGTTGTAAACCTTGCCGCAAATACGAGAACTCGCGGTAATGTCGTAAACCTTGCAAATAGCAATAATAATTCGCAAAATCTAATAAACGGTGCAGCGAATGCAAGAAGAAACGGTACAGCGAATGCAAGAAGAAACGGTGCAGCGAATGCAAGAAGAAACGGTGCAGCGAATGCAGGAAGACGGCTAACATTTGCAGAACGTTATGGTATTAATTTTAGCAGACGTCTTAACGGTATACCGGATCCGGTTAATGTACACACCAGCAGGTAACTGGTTTTTAGCATTATTTACATGAACGTTTGTTATGACCCATTTGTCCACATTTTGAACACTTTGGTTGACTTCTTTTTTTCGGTTGTGTTGGTGGTGGTTTGTAATTGGCGGTCTTACCATCTGATGAGAATTTAGTTCCGGGTGTATATGCTTTTTCATCTTCATAAGAGTTACACGATGAAGACGATGATGATGTATTTCTAGAATCACTCGAACTATCATTTGAAATTCGACAATCATCACATATACTATTCTTGCTATTCTTTCCACATTTTATACATCTTGTAAGTCTACATTCTCGGCAATGTTTGAAATGTATGATATCTAGTGCTTTACCACACATATTACATTTTGGAACACAATCTGTACAAAAGTCTGATTTGTTATTGTTTACAGGCTTGCCACATGTTTTACACATATTCAACAGTCGACAATCAAAACATTCATCAAATTTTATATTAATGTTCATAACATTGGAACATCGTTTACATTTCTTTTGATTCTTATGCGGTTTATACGTTGTACAATATAAACAAACACCGTTACTGTTTAACGAACCTGTCATATTATGTTTACATAACTTGCAAATAGGAGTTCCATAACCGTTTTTTATATTTTCAAATGCTTCTTGAATTTTTTGAAATTGTTCCGTCGATCCACCCTTGTCAGGATGAGACGTCAATATTAATTTCTTGTACTTGCATTTGATCTCGTCCATGCATTCATGTCTCGAACAACCGAGAATTTGATAATCACGAGTAGACATCTGTATGTTAGATATCTCTCGTGAGATAGGTCTTTAAGTAGACTTAAAACAAAAACATATACACCAATGCCTCTTAGAAGGTTTGCATATTTCTTTATTAAATTCGTCAATTGTTTTGGTCCCCATACTCAAGTTACATTGACTACAAAGAGGATATAAATTTGTTATATCATTTTCTCCACCGTCGATCCATGGTTTATTATGTCCTATATGCCAAGAATCTAATGCTTCTAAACGATTGTTACACCAA
>LGRX02026617.1:0-48264 GCA_001247695.2 Cymbomonas tetramitiformis | reverse complement strand
GAGAGCGGGCTGCTCATCTTGCTCCATGATATGTAGGGGCTGTCACTTGGAGTGTCAACATGGATTCGAATGTGCTGGGAGGAATTGGGCGGCGGGGTTGGCAGTGGTCGGACCTGGGCCCCGTGCCCGAGCTTGCTGGCCACGGGACTCGGACAGCGGTGCGGAGGCTATCGATGATGAGCTGGATTCCGTGACTGAGCTTCTGACCGACTCGGACTCAGAGGATGGTACGGAGGCTGGCTGATAACGCAGCAACGATATATGCGTTCTCGACAGCGACGGCTTGTATTGAGTTGTTCAGTGGGGGTGCACACCCAGAATGATCCCCCAAGAGGTGCGGGCATCCCCTGGAATAGTGCGTAACAGAGGTGTAGCTGAAACCCTAAATCTAGGGCTGGATACAGGAAAGGTCAAGTTAGGGTCCACACCTGCAGGTGGCATAAGAGGTCCAGGGGCAAGCAGTCCTCACAGATTTGTACGACCCCGCCGGCGTGGCTTGCATCGCCAGTGGCGGACATGCGAGCGCTAGCCGGATCCCGCGCGGCCGACAGAGCACGCCGGGGGGAAGTGAAGAGGGCCCTGTTGAGCCGCCATTCGAGCCCTGCACCCGCAAGTTGCCGGCGTCCACGTCAGAGAAACGCACCAGAGGTTCCTGCCATTGATGTGCCCACCTCCGATGATGCCATGTGGCTGCGTGGAGTGCACGGGATTTTTAAGTGGCACACGCACCATCCACCTTATCATGCACGCATCTCTTTGAGATTGGCCTGGCACTGTTAACGCTTTGCAAGGTTGAGTAAATAAGTCCTTCGAATGAAATGCAATGCACGGCTTAAATATACAGTGAAATCGCCTTAGAAGGTTGGAGCACGGTTCTCGTTGGAAGCTTTGATGCCCGCTCCTCACATGCAACTTGTTGCTAGCATAGGAAGCTCTTGGATGGCCATCGCCCGCAATAACTCGCCTCCACTTCAGAGAAGCCCGAGCGATGGCGTAGAGAGCGTAGGTGCCAAAGCGTCGTCATGGCACAACTTCGCGTATGGCGCAGCTTTGGAAAGGGCCGCCTCGCTCGGGAGGAGAAGGCCGCGGCGCGTCGTATCGATATGGGTGAAGCAGGGTGGGCCGCTACAGCGCTCGGCGAAAGCTTCTATCGATATGGGTGAAGCAGGGGTGCTCTACAGCCAAGTAAAAAGCCGCCACATCGTATTATGGGTGAAGAGGTGTGGCAGCTGTCAAAAATGAAAAAGCTAGTAACCCACACTGGGTGAAGCAGGGTGGCCTTTCACAGCTCTGTGAAGCAAAGTTTTCCATCGATATGGTGAAGAGGGGTGGGCTCCGCTTTATTTGTTTTCTGGCTAAAGCTTCTATCGATATGGGTGAAGCAGGGTGGGCCGCTACAGCGCTCGGCGAAAGCTTCTATCGATATGGGTGAAGCAGGGTGGGCCGCTACAGCGCTCGGCGAAAGCTTCGAAGAGTGCCTTCGGCTCGCGGGTTGGGAGGCTACCGAGGAAGCGCAATAAACGGTCAGCGGCCGCAATTTCATTCTCCTGCTGCAGAGGGTAGAAGGGGTTGGCCCCGTCCTGGAGTCAGGGAAATCAACTCCTCCGACGCACCGAAGGTCAGCAGTAACACCATCTTGTAAGTGACCCAAATCTGAAAGACGTGAGGATAATCGGAACAGCAAAGCGTATGCGCTCGAAGGGTAGAAGATATGTCAAAAGGCCGCAAATAGAAAGGACACAAATAGAAAGGACACAAGGGCCGGAGGCGATGCCATCATCACGAACCGCGAGATTCAGTAGGCATGCAAGCAATATGTCCGGTGCAGCATTAAGGGGCCAATGCACGCTGTTCTCAAGGTTGCCTTATCGCTGCTATCAGCGCACTTCCATATAGTCTCATCAGAATCAGAAGGTGGTGAAACGGGGGCTTGCATTCGAGTTTTTGACAAGTTCTTTGAGAGGCATCTGAGCACCTGCAGCAGCAGGATCGCCAGCTGCGCGGCAACTTCCCGGAGGCTCTCCAGCATAAAGCGGCGGGGAGAGCTACAGCGGGGCTCTCGCCATAGCAGGAAGACGTCGACGCAATCGAAGAAGCGTTGCTGCGCTTGCAACGCCTTCCCCTGCCAACAAAAGAACCCACATCTCAGCTTCATTTCGTCTGCCTTTGTCAAGCGTAAGAGTCAATCCTCACCGCCGTTGTTCGCAGCGATTTGTGTTTAATTCATCGCTAGAAACGACCATAGCGGAGGTTGGAGGCTTATGGCTTGGCAAGCGGCCCTGGAGTTGTCGAAACCCTAACACTTGAAAAGTGGTATGACTTCACCTGATCTAAAGCGTCCTCGGTTGCACACAGTGCTGTGTGTACCCGCTCGAGCTCTTCTGCAGCCATGCCTGCCGACACCCCGCGATGTGTGTGCATGCAACGACTCAATTTAAGGTTCGTCGCGGTTTTTTGCAGTGTGCTTAATTTTGATCTTTTGGTTATTGTCATAGGCCTTCGAATCACTGGTGTGTTCAGAAGCGCGTGAAGCAGCGTGTCGTGGAGTGTCAAAGAGCGTGAAGATTTATTAGTATATGAGATATGACTAACCTTGTCGAAAAACACTACTGATGCCCCTCGATCCTGAGGAACACCTATCCCGAAAATGATACATATGGTGAAATCGCCAATCAGTTGGGCCGCACCTGAATACAGGAAAGGAATGCCCTTCAGCTGCAGGGTAGGCGAACTGGGCCAGGGTTTTCAGGGTAAGAAGGCCAGTCAGCTGCACGTTCAGGGTAGGAAAGCTGGGCCAGGTTTTCTGGTGACACCCGGTATCTATTGTTCAAAACCAGATGGAAGCGCTGTCATGAGGCGAGGGAGGGTGCATAATTTCGAGGGAAGAAGTTGCGTCAGAAAAGGCCGTGTTTACCCGGCTAGCTCAATTATAGGTGTTTCGCGATCCCATCCGACAATTGTCACCACTTAAGAGATTACATCAGCTTATTCCGCGTTTGGTGTTACAACCTACCGTATTATGTTATTTACCAAAGCAATATGATCGTTCATGCATTCGCTTTATTATTTAAGTTAGCTAGTTCCTGTACTCTTACGCGTGACACGAGCTCATGCTAGAAAAAAAAAATCTATAACCGAGGGTTTGGGTGGCAAGGCGCGGTAGTCCCACATCCCACCTTTTTTGTATAATAATAACTCTACTGTATGACGTTCACGTTTTTGTCAGCCTTGGTGCTGAAACGGGCGTGAGTCGTTACCCCTCAGATGCGGCCCCAAATTCCAAGCTCCCCACCCTGCCCCTTGAGGTGCCACCCCAAATAATTATTTTAGCAATCGCGGTCTAGCATCTTGGGACGCTTTACACGCCGCATGAATCGCAGCGCTTCGCCAGCTACAGCCACTTCACTCCCCTCAACCCCACTGCCCCCACCCCCCTCCACACAGCCACTGCCTGCATCAATCTACACCGCGATTTTGCACCAAAATTAGGGCGTCACAGGGCAAGCCCCTGCTCCCAAATTCGGTACACACCTCCCACCTTCGTATGTCCTTCGAAAGTTGACACCTGCCCGTGGCCATCTACGTCGCGCCAGAGCCCGCCACAAACAATCGTGAAACCAGTGGTACCGAAATTCCCATAGGGGCCCGCTGGGGGCTAACCGTCATAGAGACAATACATGATAGAGATGCATCCCACATCCCACCTGATGTCCTTCGCGGACATCCCCACCCACCATCGCATGCACCTTGCCTTGGTATACATTCCGGTGGTCGAATTCATTTTTTTCGGATGGAAATTTCCTCGCGGTTGTAGAATAACGGGGGTGCGCCAGGGGGCTTATTTCCGGTCTCGAAAATGAATTTCGACCTTCCGATCAAAAGTCGTGGATGGTCAAAGTTTGGGCCTCAAGCGTTGACTGCAGGCTGCTAGAGTATGACAAAGGCTCACGGCATGATGATGCGATGCGCCTCTCTGCGCGAGGCCACTACACAAAGTTGTGAGCGCATGTACGTGTTCCCGAGGGTCCGCTAAGGAACATGATGTATGCTTGCTTTGCACATATGTGGCTACTGCCCGACAGTCCTTGTGATAGGACCGGAAATATATTCCGGTCCTATCACAAGGACCGAAAGAAATATATGTTTGTCACGTTATCTTCTTCCACGAAGGTCCTATGAAAATTCTGAGGCCCATATTGTCAAGTTCTCGAAATGCTCTTTCGCTAATGTCAAGTCAAAATTTTCATCCGAGGCCATCTTGACCTTCGGATATCGGTTGAGCACTTCTCGGTCCTTGTGGTAGGACCGCGAATTAGGGCAGTAGCCATATGCCATCTTGCCATGTGTGGTGCGAGTTATTCGCGATCTCGCTTGGAAACCGACCGTTGTGGCCTAGGGCGGTTTCGGCCCAAACGGTCAGCTTCCAAAAGTTATCATCGACGTTGCTCGTTGCACAACGAACAAACAACAAAGTGTGTATATATATATGTGTGTGTGTGTGTATGCTGTAGCACGAAAGCGCCTTTAGCACAGATGCCCCTTTAGCACAGATGCGTGTGGCTATGTCAGGCAGGATGATGCGATTGCATTTAGAACACATATTTACTTTAGAGCTGTGTCATTGAGCACGGAAGAAGGCTATGCGGATAGGTAGTTTGGAAAACTAGAGGGAAATCAATAGTCTATGCACATGGGAGAAGCAGGAACAACTATGTAAAATACTGTGTGCTTTTGTGATCGCCATCGTCGGGGTTGCAGTGGATAGAGGTGTCGCTGATGTTGGTGCTTGAGTAGCCTGCAAGTGAAGGGGGTGTTGTCAGTGCGCACTTACCCCTTGAGCACAATGCAATGAATGGCAGAGGCAATACACTCTGCCCCCCCTGGACACAATGCGGTTAAACACAGTAGAAGCGCACCCCATAGGCACAATGCAGTGAATGGCAAAGTTAGTGCACACGCCCTGCGCATAATGTTGCCAAGTGCAGAGGCAGACGTGCGTACTTTGTGGGGACAAATGGCACTGGGAGCGCACTCTGCCTCCTAGGGCACAATGAACGGAACGGATGGCAAGGATAATGCACCGTGGTCTCCTGGGCACATTGCGGTGAATGGCAGTACGCGATCGGGCAGACCGTTCGCCGGCCATGGCTGCTGCACAACTCATCCCACGAGCCTATCGATATGCTTGATGCTATCAGCTTAAATTAAGGATCGCACCTGGAACTTCTCTTGGCAGAATCTGGCAAGATCCACTTTGGACATCGTTACCCTGTCCCCGCCTCCTGCACATATCGGCCCTTCACAAGCCATAACAACGTCGGCCATTCTGCCCCGGCATCTACACACCAGCAGCCCGTACCTAAACTGCACAACCGTTGGCCCACTATGTCAACTGAACAGGAAACGAAACTAAACGTCCAAAAACGACAAGCCTGATAACACTAATTTCATGCACATAGGAAATACGCATAGGGGAACTAATAGCTGTCAGACTACGCCTAGCAGAGTGTGAACAAACCGTCACACAGATATCGCACTCATGAACCACACCTGTACGCAAGGAGATGAAAGCCGTTTGTGCATTAGAGAAAGTGTTAAAACCCGCACCTTGGTTTAAAACATACCATGGCCACGGTCTTACACGGACGTCGTGCTTACGCTCTGTAATGTGTCGACCGCGGGTCGCATGCGTTGGCATTAACAAGAAAGGCGCACAAAATTTGTAAAATTAGCTATAGGAATTCCCCTCGGGAGATATATCGATCGCATAAAAGACAGAGAGCAGTATGCACGCACCTTGCGACGGCAGGGTCGGGTTTAATCCCGAAGCGCGCCGGTGGCGAACGCACGCCCTGCCTCTTTAAAAATGACAGTGTTACAACGGCCCAAAGAAAATAGTGGTTGAAGCTATGATGGCCAATGAATGAAATAGCAACCGGTTAAAGTTCAAAAGTTGCGATTGATAAAATCGCTAATATCACAGGCCAGTAAACGGGGGCATCGCTGCCAAGCCAAGGGCCGAAAGCCATTGTGCAGCAGCAAAGGTATTGTCATGCAGAGCACACCAACCAACGAACTCAAGGACGAGTTACGTAATATCTACGTATCATGCGTACGTAGTCCAATCTGCAATTTCCCGGCGTTTGCGTTTCAATGCAGATCCAAGAAATGCTCAGAAAAGGAAGCCTTAAAAACAAACGCTGAATAACAAAAGTGGGGCAAGATGTCAAACGGCAATTCCCACTTGCACAGAAAGCTGGGTATCACAGTTGGGAAACTTATCAGCTCAGTGCATTTCAATTTCAAAACAAGAGTCAGTCATCCAGCAACACAAACAAAAAAATGCACCGGGCAAGCTGCTGCATCGCTGAGAAACGTTCTGGAGAGAGTGAATGTTTGTCGAGAGTTCGGTCGTTCGTTTGGCCTCGCGAAAAATGGGAAGCGAAGGACTGTTCAGCTCCTTCGCTTTCGCTGCTCGCCCTTTCATTTTCTCGATCGTCATTCTCGAATCTCGATTCTCATTATTCTGTCGATCTGCCGTTCTGCCCTCTATTTACGGTTTATAGCATGTGATCGGATGGTAGCCATACGATGGCATGGTCTTGTGACTTGCGAGTGCGCCAGTCGAGCGCGGGTCGGGCGGGGGTCGAGGCGAGCGGACGCGGACGGAGGGCCGACAAAGATACGAGCGACTGTTGAATTACCGTTCTATGTCGATCGGATGGCAACGATTGATATGATGATTGTCAGGGATATGACCGATGACATATGTGTCATACATGTCATACGTGTCATACCTGGCATACATGTCATACCATGGCATGTCATGTCATATGTTATAATGACATACAGTCGTCGAGTATCGTCAGTACGGTCGACTATGACATGTACAATCATACTATCTGTCATCCACTCACCATGAGTGACATCTGTCATCGAGAGGCTGATTACGGCATCTCGATGATGAAGCAAGACAGTTCTTGAAGAACAAACTGTTCTGAAAGGACGCGTCTTCGTTGCAAGCATGAATTGAACACCATGCGGGTATCATATGGCTAATTCGATCAGCCGATATTGTTGTTCACCCAATGCCCTCGGGTTCACAACCCGATAGTGGTAACGCCTGAGAAGCGTGGGGGCATTGGCGTATATGAGAGAGCATTGAGCTCAAGCAGTAGATTCTGGATATCAAACTGCACTCATACCACCAAACTCTTGCGCGTGCTATTGTCGTTCAATAATAGCCGTGCCATACATATCGCTCGCATAGCGAGCCCTGACAGTGGTACTCTCCGTCCACGCGACGAACGAGGACAACATAAGTGTGTGCAGTGCAGCAATAGATATATTGTATATTGTATATTGTGTATGTAACAGGTTCGCGCATACATACAGGCTACAACGATCGCACATATACGACCATATATCGAATAATAACATCCGCCGCAGAATCAACAGCGAACGGAGTGCGCGAGGAATTACCGCCGCGAACGCATTCGCAACAGATATCGCTTGCATAAATATCGTCAGAAAATAACAGCGACAAGCAAGGTGTGTTCACTGTATACAGGTCGCACAGACATGTTGTTATCATTCGCAGGGTTGGTACGATATGCGACATACGGACGCGCGAATGATCAAATCGTCATCAGTATGTATGATCCGTACGCGCGATGGCATTCGTACCATGCGATACATACCGGCGACATAAATGTTCACCACCGCAGCGACATACATCAGCGACAGTGATGATTCGCTATTCGCACTAATTGTTCAGTGCAGCGCACATACATAATTCGTTATTGCAAATGTTTGCAAAAATCGCTCGTCGACGCGCATACGATGATTTAGCTTGTCAGGATATGCGCACACCTGCAATGATTTCATCATGCTCAGAGGACGCGCGATGAGGGCGCATAATTCATACATGCAGCACGCTATTCAATATCTGTGTCGCGCGCACATAGCATACAGAGATGATGTTTGTTCAATTACTGGCAAATGTACATACAAAGTTTGCAGTCGGACACATAATATAACATCAGATGAATATTGATGTTGTGCAGTCATATGTGTGTGTACCATGCAGCATACACCACATGTGCAGCATACACCATACATACAGTATATACCAAGTGTATGCAACAATACTATGCAGCACAATACCATGCAGCAATACCATGCAGCATAATACCACCATATTATACTGTGATATATATGTACACATGTATACATCCAACTTGATCACGATAACAGTTGGCATACATAGGCATATATAACAGTGCATCATGGAAGTATTGCAAATTTAAAAAGTAAGGGCTTACTTTAAATCACCATATAGTTCTGTCGATCGACTTGGTGACTGTTTGTCCGCGCCTAACCGACCACAGGCTTGTACCCTGTGGAACCGGGGGTTGAATAAGCAATACAACCATGTTACATTGTATAGATGCACATCTCATATACATACCATATGTTGCATTAATATATCACATAGCATACCTGCTGTGCAAGTTTAAATTATAAGCGAACCCACTTGGTATAAGGTGCCGATCATGATCGTTAAGACAGTAATTCGCTAAGTATTTCCTGACGTGACGGATTTGGGATGGGATACTGTTCTACTGTTGATCAATGAAAGGAATACTCACTAGAGCCATGTGTGAAATATACCAATCAACTCATCATTCACGATGAGATATTTAGGATTACAACACTAACCAAATTGATATATATCATGTTAGCTACATGCTGTCCAGTGGTATACAGATCATCTTATATGATAAATCAATTTGCTTTAGTGTACTAAATTAGAAAGTACCTATACAATACATAAGTCACTGACATCATTATGTATGTTGACATTACACTGACTCACTAAGTGCACATGATCAAGTATTATATCAACATATGATACATGGATACCATCCAACATGTGCGTGTTGGATGTCAAGCGATGGCAATGCATTACCGGAATATCCTAGTTCACTAGATATCAGAGGGTCCCGAACTGTGTGGATAAACTGTCATAAGATAATAAACCCTAAGCTAGATATACCCGGAACGGTCTCGCAACGGTCTCGGATACTAGCCTACCTGTGACACAGCGTGTGTCACAGCACGAACCTATAGATCAGTCAGCGGTCCAGTGTTGGTCCTAGGGGTCTGTCATAGGGGCCTGCACCGGGACTCCCAGTCAGGGCTGCCTATACAGATTCCAGCACACCACCCCAGCACTGTGGGTGGTGACTGTCTAGGAGAGTCAGAATGTTAAGATAAGTTAGGGCAGGAGCTAGGGTGACAAACCTAACTGCTAATTCAACTGTGCAATTCTGATACACAAATTGAAACCCTCTAGCCGGCACAAGTGCAGAAACATACAGGCATATAGGTCCTGCCAAACTACTGAAAGGCACTGTGTCAGCAAGTCAGATTGAAGAGTTCAAAGTTGTCAAAGCAAAAGCATAAACCAGATTGAAGACCGTGTTGAGGTCAAAGTACATCTCAGCACACCACCATGAAAGTGGTGTACTGCCAGAACCAGAAACATAACTACTCGGGGTCAATGGCCAGAGGAGCACCGTCACCACAACGAGCACTGTAGTAGTCCACAGTAGCACGGCGGAGTAACACAGGGCTGCCAAAGTGCAAGGTGTCGGTCACGGAGAAATCATTCGCCAGAGAATTTGACGGAGTCGGTGTTGTTGATTCGTCGATCACGGGAGGCTGCACCGCACCGGGGTGCTGCCAAGTACTGCCCGACGGTGGCGCCTCGTCATCCGAAGACGATGCCGGCGACAACGGAGGACCGCCCTCAAATAAGATGCCAGGCGGCGGCGGCCCGTGATGCCACGGCACCGGAGCCATATAGAGGCCCTGCCGCCTCTGCACCCGCCGGTGGAGACGAGGCGGGACGGCACATGGCACCGTGTCAAGCGGTGACTCCTCACTCCTGCACAGCACAGGCTGCAGCGCAGCCCGACCCGATACCTGCACAGGGTCGATGTCGTTGGCCACCGTGTAGGTGGCTGCTCCTACTCCCACGACAGAGATCAAGAGAATGAAAGAGAGAAGGAAGGGCATCCCCCACAAGCCCGCGTGGGCGGGGAAGCCCCACGGAGGCTTTCCACAGCCGTAGCTGCGGGGAGCACCCTCACGCCAATCCTCCAGAGCACCACCAGAGTGAGGTGCTTGGGCCGCGGGCGTCGACGAGTGATTTGCCGAGATGGCCGAGGCCCGCGGCTTCACGACGAAGCTGCCGTCAGCGAGGTCCTCGTAATCGTCCGTGTCGTACCCCGTGAGATCAACCTGTCCGATGGCGGCGTGGTTCACGGTCTGAACGAACCCAGCGAACTCACCGTCCGCGTCCGCTGTGGTGGTCACCCGCGCCGATTGAAGTGGCGCGGGCTTCACATCTTCTCCCTGCGAGACAGGCATAGCAGGGGCCGGCACGGCGGATGCCGATGCCGCCGCACCACCTGCCGGAACCTGCTCCTCCGGCGTGGCCACCGCTGCGGCGGGACCGCACACCAGAGCCGAAGCCTCCTGTCCGATGCCGGCAGGAGGCGGGAAAGACGCATGAGTGTAATGCACCTGCGGGTTGGCCGCGGAGTGAACCTCCGCGGCAAGATCGTCGAGACGGCGGAGAATGTCATCTCCCTCGGAAGCTGGCTGCTGCTCCACGGTGAAGCCGTAGGCGGACACGTCGATGCCGCCGACCGCTCCCGCACAAAGCACAGCGGGCGGCCCGTACGCGGCTGCCGCACGCGCGAAGGACTCCGCCCCGTCATCCGCCGCCTGCTGGAACAACGCACACATGGCGAGTGCGTGCACCCCCTCTGCGTCCTCCTCGTCGATGGGAACGCAAAATGCCGCGGCAGAGGTGGGCGGGTGTTGGCGCCCGCCCAACGGGCAGTCGCGGTAAAAGTGATACGCCTCACCTTTCCCCGCCTTCTTGCACCTACCGCAGAACGGCCTTGCCCGTTGATCGTCACGGTCGAATCCCACCGGTGGGGCCTTGTGGGTCCCCACACGGAATCCTCGCGGCTGCTGCCCCCGCTGCTGCTGCTGCCGCTGCTGCACCCGCTCCCGTTGTTGACGCACAACCGGAGCGGCCTCACCCCGCTGCCGCTGTACGAGCTCCGTCAGCTCCGTGATCTTCTGGAGCAGCGCATCGTACTCACTGCTGGAGAGGTGTGCGGAGACCCCGCCCGCACCAGAAGCTGCCTTCCCCCCGTCCGTCTGCGCCCAAGACTGATAAATCTCGACCACCAAGGAGCGAAGAGAAGCAAGGGACACGTGGGACAGGTCGGCAGCCATGGGATAGCGGACCTTTACCGCCGCGTAAAACACGGGGTCGAGGCGGGTGTAGAGAGACAATTTTCGTGTTGCCTCGGTCGGAGTCCAGTCTGAAGTCCTGTTATCCCGCACCAAACGCTGCTCCTTAGCCAAAATCGGCTGCGGGTCAACGTTTGCGGGATAACGTAAAGCCGCATGCTCCTCCTGCTGCGATTCCCGCAGCGCCACTGGTACAGAGCCCTTGATGATGTCGACAAGAGCACGCCGTCCATCTCGGTCAGTCGAAGAATCCGTACCAGTGAGCCAGACGTAGGCGTTGCTGTGCTTCTCCACCACGAGAGCCAGAACGTCGTACAAGAGGCCATTCACCTTGTTGACCACTGGAGCCAGAGGGTCGTCGAGGTCAAAGGCACACAGTTCCAGCCCGGCCGACTGAAACTCCGTACGCAGCTGCACCACCAGGTCGGACAGAAGGCCAGCGTCGTCCGTACCGCGGAAATGATGTTTCTTGTCACCAAGAATATCCTCACGGATACTCTTGGCCCAAGCCCGATGGAGACGCGCTTTGTAGATCTCGTCCGCCAACTTGGATTGCTCCTGCAAGTAACGTCTGACGGCCACGTCCGCGTCTTCGTTCGATGCAGGGTTGGGGGTAGGAACTGAAGGCGTAGCTGCCGTCGGCGTGTTCCGTACCCCGTCGATCAACCTCAGAGAGGCGTCGATGTCGCTGTCCCTCGTGAGGGACTTCTTGGATCTCGTTGTGATTCCCATCTCTAGATAAGCCTGAGGGGAGGCGGTACGCTGCAGCACGTTTGGGTAGGGCCGCGGAGAAAATGTGACGTCACAGACACGGAAAGAGCGGTCGGGCCATGCTAGCGAGGGGCGAAGGAAGATGTCGTCGAAGTCAAAGGTGCCTAGGTCACCAGCCCAAAATACGGTAGCAGGCAGGATCAGAGCGAGCAGAAAACCGCGAATAGTGAACATTGCGACGACGAAACCCAATCCAAGCCGGCACCCCATAGCTGCGGCTCAAAGTCGCTTACCGCAAGCCGCTCATCTCATAATCTCCACTAATGCCCAAACGCGCAAACGCGCACCACCTCTCCGAGCGGCCGTTTAGCCAATCATGGCCAAACTAGCAAGTGGAATAAAGCGTGGATGGGGCCACGACCTACCGGAATATCCTAGTTCACTAGATATCAGAGGGTCCCGAACTGTGTGGATAAACTCTCATAAGATAATAAACCCTAAGCTAGATATACCCGGAACGGTCTCGCAACGGTCTCGGATACTAGCCTACCTGTGACACAGCGTGTGTCACAGCACGAACCTATAGATCAGTCAGCGGTCCAGTGTTGGTCCTAGGGGTCTGTCATAGGGGCCTGCACCGGGACTCCCAGTCAGGGCTGCCTATACAGATTCCAGCATGCATATGGGACAGGATAAAACAACCTGCTGAAGGGCTGGATGGAGAATATCTCCAGACCCGAAGGCAGTATACAGTACTCAAATAAACAGTTGAACACTGTTGAGCACTGTCCATACATCCCACACAATCGCTGGAGCAACTTCATTATCTACTTATGCATCATGACAATTGAATCAGAAACCTGATCACAATTCAGTGCATACTTTGTACAGTAAATCAGAAATTGAACATGATATCTGACAAAGTAGATAATAGAATTACTATGAGCATTTGCTCCAACTACTTAGTATCTGGGTGGCAACACCACCCAGAGAACTATCATAGATCCAAAGATATAAAGCAGATCTCCAGCAGACTCACTCGTGAGACTTTGCAATGCGATCGACTGCCAAAGACAGGCGACGGAACCAAGGAGCAATCTCGCCTGAAAAGGTCATCTACGGAGTTGATAGTCTTAAGTAAGTTAAAAACTATCTGACAGACATCAGTCAGTGACTACAAGTCATTGTTGATAAAACACACATTATCACCACTTTTTGCATGGTCGTGGGTTTCAATCAGCAAAACCCCATGTGTTGACCATCACATATCTTCACGAAAATGCCATGAAAAATATCATGTGTAAAAGTGAGATATGTTACATGAGTTATGTAAGATGTACACACTGCTATATATATATATATATGACCAAAAACAGTGAAAATGGGTAAAATCCCATTGCGGGAGATTTCAAAATTGAAATTTGGACTCGACTTTTTCACGGAATATCATTTTATACCTATTAAGGTACCTGAAAAATATTATGTGCACATTCATATCTCATGTAACACCCTAAAAATTTTGTGTGTGACACCTAGGGGTGTACATAGTGGCTGAATGAAAAACTCACACGCATGATTTCAAAATGAAAATTTGGGTCTAATTTTTTTCGCTGATCCAATTTTTCATCTATTGATAAATATGTCCAAAATATTTCAGCACTTGTAACACCCTGTAACACCCTGAAAATCACGTGTATGTAACTAGGGGTGTAACATAAGAAACACTGTGATCAAATCCTTATCATTGACACCTGGATAAGTGAACTGGAAATATCTGTCCACTGTATCCAACCAGACCTCTGCGTCCTGTCCTGTTTTGAATTCCCTAGGTGGTGTCATTTTCACCTTGGGGACCAAACTGGGTGGAGCTGGTGGAGCTGGTGCTGGTACTGAATCTGCATCTGGATCTACAAAGACCATCGGAGGACTGTCTTCTGTATACTCTGCTTCTGGTGCCTGAGGCTCATTGGCAGGATCCTTGTACCGGCTCATATCTGGTTTCATGCCACTGACATTGTCATAATAGCCTATGCGGTCATATCTGGTTAGTGTATCGGCATAACCAGCGATCCACTTCGGGATTTTAAACCGACTGTATGCATCGTATGAACCGAGTATGTCGAAAAACCAAGTCGAATGATCTGGATTGATATCAGGAATCTCATGCTCTTCCTCTTCGATAGTAACCATCTAAAAACAAAACACAGCACAAAAATACCTTCAGCTAATTGCCTAACTGAGTGTGTGTGATTTATATGTTATACGTGGTATATCGGTATGTTTACATACATGTAGTATATTCGTACATAATAATGAGGTAAGTATATATATATATCCACCTTCTTCCCCCCTCAAGGAAGTGTGTGATATAGTGGCAGTTGTCAATTGCCAATACCTCAAAAATAGCATGCATTCCATATAGAAAGCATCTGTCACAGTTCTTGGGTTGTTGCCCGATACATAATCATGTCTGTGTCGAAAACAGTATGATATGTTAATGCTAAATACGAAGTTTATCGAAATTATAGTAGCATTTTAGGGCATGTAATGTTACAGTGGCCCATACACCCAATAATATGATTAAGGTGTTACATGGTATCAGTAACCCTAAAATAGGTAAAAAAATAAGCAGTATAATTTTTTTGCAAAGGTTTTTAAGCAAAACTGCATTTAATACCTAAATGAATGTAAGGTGGTTTTCAGAGGGTACGTTACACCCCTGACACACACATTTAATTTTAGGGGTGTTACAGGGTGTTACAAGTGCTGTACAAATCAGGGAATATTTGTTAATAGCTGAATAATCAGATCAGCAAAAAAAATCCACACACATTTTTCATTTTGAAATCATGCGTGGAGGATTTTTACGTATTTTGTTACAGCCTACATGTATACCCCTATATATTACACACCTAATATCTAGGGTGTTACACGAGATATGACCATGGTCATTATTTTTTTCTGATACCTTAATAGGTATAGAATCATAATTCAAAATAAAATGGGGTTGAAATTTCAATTTTGAAATCATGCGTGGAGCATTTTTACCCATTTTACAGCTTTTTCGGCTATCTGATATATTGCCTCGGTGACATATCTCAGTGTGTATGTGGAATGTAAAGTACAGAATCACTGCAATAAACTTCACTTTTGCACATGATAAACTTCATGGCAAATAAGTGAATTATGCTGTATATCAACATCTATGGTTGATAGCATTTCTGGGTTTTACTGATTTAAACCCATGGCAGCAAATGTACATTCTGGTGATATATAAGTTATCAACTTAAGTGGGAACATCCAGTTAGGAACATCCACTTTAGTGATATTTGTCAATCTATGATCTGTTCTGAGCATAGGTATGTGCTCTAAGATCCCGAGCGTTGAAACTCTAATATATATTAGAGTTGTGACGGACGGAAACGTTCGGGGGAGCTGAGGAGCCCCCCGTTTCGTCGGATGCAAAATGCCATGACAATTTCTCGCACGCGCATCCGTGCTACAGCATATATATATATATATATATATATAAGGCCTTCGAAGACAGGGCGAAGACAGCATGCCACCTTTAACAGTGGTGTCATATCAGAATCAAAGACAACCCCAAGAAATTCAAAGACACTCTGAAGACGTCATGTGGGACGGTGTGTCACATCATGACACAATGATAGTACAGTAGACCGTAGTACCCCACCTACTGTGCGGTACTTGAACCTTGTTGTCTACCTAGGTTTTATCTAGGTTTTCCTAGGTTTTACACATTTTGAGTATATATTGTGTACCCGCAAATGGACTCTCTCGGGTGCTCACGAAGCCCCCTCCACCCATCCTTATACCAAAATGCTCCTAAGAGTCTGCACTACAAGGCTGTGCAATGCATCATGTGCCAATCTCCTTGCCTCCCTCACCATACCCTATCCTGTATGACAGCTGATGACACGCTGGATGCCAATGCCCCTAACCCTACCCCGCTAGCCCAAATGGACTCTCCCGGGTGCTCACGAAGCCCCTTCCACCCATCCTTATACCAAAATGCTCCTAAGAGCGTGCACTACAAGGCTGTGCAATGCATCATCTGACAATCTCCTTGCCTCCCTCACCATACCCTATCCTGTATGACAGCTGATGATACGCTGGATGCCAATGCCCCTAACCCTACCCCCTTAGCCCAAATGGACCCTCCCGGGTGCAAGAGGGGGCCGGGGGGGGAGGAAGGGGGGGGCGCACGGATGGATCCTCGTCTTCAGGACCCTAAGGTAGTACGCCCCCGGTCCCGCACCACAACAAAGCTCACTTGCTGCGCGGTAAAGGTACGTCCTGGACCTGAAACTTCAGTTGGTTCCGTTCGGTTGGTACTCAACCGCAAATCATGTACTTCTCCCTGGACCCGTATCCGCTGGACGAAAAACAACTGTAAAGCGCCTAGATGAGAACAAATAAAAAGATCGCATCTTCAATCAACGGCATGAGCATCCGGGAGAGGACCTGAAACTGAAGTCTCTTCTTGGTGTCCTTCTTAGGGGCACCGGTCCCTCCCCGAGGTGCCTGAACAGCCTCAAGTTCTGCATGCCATACCACCCGAAGGGTAGGTGATAGGTCCATGGACCCAGGGTGGGTACAAGGGCTTGGTGGTAGGTCCATGGACCCAGGGTGGGTCCAAAAGTCGATCCTTCCGGCAACGCTCAGTAATTGCAACGCAATGGTGCTTCAGTGCACTCACAAAGACCACCTAACTAGAGCATTTAAAGACGGGGGGGGTAGGTGGTAGGTCCATGGACCCAGGGTGGGTACAAGGGCTTGGTGGTAGGTCCATGGACCCAGGGTGGGTCCAAAAGTCGATCCTTCCGGCAACGCTCAGTAATTGCAACGCAATGGTGCTTCAGTGCACTCACAAAGACCACCTAACTAGAGCATTTAAAGACGGGGGGGTAGGTGGTAGGTCCATGGACCCAGGGTGGGTACAAGGGCTTGGTGGTAGGTCCATGGACCCAGGGTGGGTCCAAAAGTCGATCCTTCCGGCAATGCTCAGTAATTGCAACGCAATGGTGCTTCAGTGCACTCACAAAGACCACCTAACTAGAGCATTTAAAGACGGGGGTGGTAGGTGGTAGGTCCATGGACCCAGGGTGGGTACAAGGGCTTGGTGGTAGGTCCATGGACCCAGGGTGGGTCCAAAAGTCGACCTTTAACGCACGCGTAAACACTGCATATACATAAAAGCTAGGAGTTCTAGACAGCTACCTTAATGTCCTGAAGATATGTGTCCATGGACTCATACTTCACACCTTTCTCCTGCGTAAAAAAAAGGCGAAGCAAAGGAAACCTCATTGTAAGTGGCTGCTTCACTCTGACATGCGCCGAACAAGTAGTGAACACAAACAAGGAAAATATCGCACCATCTCGAAAACTCCCTTCACCACTTTATAATTCCCCGCCTCCGCCGCGAGGAATTCCTCGTAGGTCCAATAGGTGCGAGGTTGAGTCCTTAGGCTATCAAGCCACCGGTAGGGTTTGGCGGTCTTGTTCACTCCACCACGCAACAAAACCGCAAAATGATCACGATCGTCCATGGTTTCCACGTAAACGAGATACCTCCTCCCTGCTGGCGCCTGAGGCACATCATCGCCAAGCACCGTCACGTAGTCGCTGAAGGGGCTACATGCGGTGCGGGTGACATCACTCAAAACGAAACCCAAGAAGGCCAACTGGCCTTTGATGACTTGGATATCGTAGTCGACGGCGTCCCTGCCATCGAGGAGGTACATTCCCTGCGCATCTGGGGATAAATACCCTTCAAGGGCATGCTTCACAACACCCTCCGTTAGGGCGTCCGCGAACTCGCGGAGGTCCTTTGCGGACACCGCGTTTGTTTGCACCAGGTTGCGGAGCGCAAACCAAGCGCAATTCGCAACTCTTTGCTTGCCAGCAAAATAAAGCGATTTTACCTTGGAAGACATCTTTGTCAAGAATGTTATGTTATGTGAAAATAAACAGTCAGACTTCGTTACGTTTCGGTTTCGGAAGTGTTCGTTACGTTGGGGGCACGCAACGTTTTTTTCCAGGAATGAATGAATGCAGAAAATCTCGATCGGATTTCCAAAGACCGTATGACATGTCTTTAAGACATGTCATTTGTCTTCAAAGACATAGATATTAAATATATATCGCTTTGTACTGCATAAATATGTGCGGTTTGGGGACCCCCTCTCGACTCACATGCAGAAAAGTGAGGATGCGTGTTTCCAAGTGTACCGGCGGAAGGGGTAAACTTTTTAATTTTAGCACACCGATCTCCGCCGAGCCCCATCCAACCGAACGTGCAGTGCTTCAAGCTAGGCGGTTCCTATACGATGAGTCATATGCCGTAGCATATGCTCGTAATCCACGATAATCCACAGGGGGGTAAATTTTCGGGAACACTCCAAGCGAGTTGGTCTCGTGGGCAAAAATCTAAAATTCTTAGCGGTGAGACCGAGATTGGGAGTCGGGAAAGCAACTCGCATGTTATGCATGTGTTTAAGAGTTGTTTTATGCATTATGAAGGTGCAAAATATTATAATATATCTCCAACTGCAAGCACGGAACAGCAGTGGATAAGGGTTTGTAGACCTTCCGCACCGTCTCTCTCAAACTTAAGTGTGACGCACGAAATCGCTCTGGGAGGTGAACATGATTATGACGTGAATTGAGCCGGGAATTTCAACCCAAATCACCAACAGAATGTATACTTGGGCATCGAGCTACACGCCTAGAGCACGCCAAATGCACCCTGCCTGCCATCCCACCAATTATGGGGGGTGGACCGGCATAGAGGTACTGCTGAGATCCGGGTATCTAGGACCCCAGGCAGCCCTGAAAGGCAGGCCCCTGAACCCTTGACTCGAATCCGTTCAGAGGTAGTGACTGTGACAACTGTGTCACTGGTCAGTAGTTTCCGACACGTGCCGTTCCGACCGTTCCGACCGAGCGAGGTTTTAGGTTTCTTTCACTCAGTAATTATTCACTTATTATATCTATATCAGTTTTCGTTTCTATCACTGTATTCTGAGTTCGTATATATCGGAGATATACCCGTAGTATATCGGTAGGTACTGTAATTAGTATCAAGTATTACGGGTGCTCCCGAAATTTTGGGACCGAAAATAAGGATATTTTTATGGATGGGACCTGGGACTTGGGCTCCCTCCAAGCGTGATAATAAGCGAATTGCCCAATTTAAATATAAGGACCACGGAGGGACTTGGTGGCGCTGAATTACCTTCTTGATATCACTGATGCGTGATGGAGGAAGTGATATATGTATAGTGATCTAATATACGGTATCAAGCTCATAGACAGGCGAGGGCGAGACGCGGAACAACGCAGACTAAGACATCCGATAATGAAATACTTAGGTGTTTTATGTCGGCGGGACGGTACCAATGTCCCAAAATACGGACTCGCTGGCATCCATGCCAAGCACAACTACTTTGGCATTTGAATCAGGGGGGAAATATGCAAGTACAGAAAATGCACATTAAGTAGCGGGAGGCCCACGGAAACCAAAACCAAACAAACAAAACTTCACCGCAAGTCAAAGGGCGGGGCAGGGTTCCGACACTACACCACACACATATGGAAGGCAGCATCGCCCTACAATCACGAATCATCTCCGAGAAAATTACAAATCAGTATGCGAGTAACGGACATACTAACATTTGGGTTCCAAGGATTGAGCACGTTCTGTCAGCACGTCCCCAACGGCGAAATGATAATGAATTGAATATGGTTTAAACCCAAACCCAAGCATCGGTGTGCTCCCGGCCACAACCAGGAGAGGCAAAGAGTGTGGATGCAACCACTCCTTTGCCTCTCCTAGCAACAAACAGCAAACGCAAAGTAGTGTGTAGCGTTAACAAAGAGGTATTACCTGCAAGACGGATGAATGCACCGTGAAATACAGGAGAATCGATGACCGAGGCCAGCCCACCAACACCCCACTGGATGACAAAAGCTGCGCAAGAGAAGGGCGGGATCGTGACCTCATGCCACATACACACTGTAAAAACTGCAAGGATGCCTGGCCTGTGATTTTACTCATACACGCTTGCGGATATTGTTCCAAAGTGGAGGTCACATTATTCAAGATCCATCGGCTCATCTTCATGGTCCGTTATCTCGCAGTCATGGGCGCATTCCCGTAGCACATCGCCCCTGACAGGCTCCGCAGCGGGAACCACCTTGCAGTTATCCGAGGGTGGCTCCGTTGCTACCGCCATTCGGTCGGAGATCGGTTGTCTTGAGCTGGAAGAACTATTAGAAGCATTGGCAGAGTTCCCATATTTATGGTAAAGCTCGACTTTCTCCTGCACTACCTCCTCTACAACAGCAAGGTCCCCGCCCTGGGCATGGACTATACAGGGATCCTGCCCTGTGTCCACGCGAACACTCGCCCCGCTGAGCTCCTGCAGCGCCTTGATGTTCGTCCCCCTCGCACCAATGATACGCCCAGCCGCGCCTCGGGGCACCTCGAGCACAAGAACCTCCGGAGTGTCTTCACCGACCTGTTTGCGAAGCAGGGATTTGGTCTTCACCACTGTTTCCACGATCACGTCGGTGTTCATAGATTCATCGCCACCGGGAAGAACCTGAGTGGAAAGCACTGTGGCTGGTGAAGTCACAGAGCTTGGAGCACCCCGGCCTGACTGAGCAGCTGGGACTGTGCTCGAGGGCGCAGTCGGTGCTCTCGGTTGGCGCAGGCGCCCAGCAGCAAACGGCGGCGGGGTAAGACCGAGGTAGTGCTGCCGCAAGCGCTCGACACCATTGGGGTCTGGCGCGAAGGCTGGGTCCCACATGAACCCGATGCGATGATACGCAAGCCAGCCAGGATCGAAGTGATGCTTCGTGCTGTGATCTAGAAACCGGTCGTTGCTCACGATGAAGCTGCCATACTTGTCGGCGTGTGACAGCATGAAGTCGTCATCCAATCCGCCCGGCGTGGTAAACAGCACCTCCGCGGCCTGCACCCCAGCGCTATCCCCTTCCCCTCCACATAAGTCTGACTAAGACAAGGTTAACGTGACCAACACCAAAGGCAAATACCGCTGGGATCCTCCGTGTGTAACACCCTGGTCCGAACCTTTGGCGTTCAACGTAGATTCGATGAGGGACGCCACCTAACTGATCCGTTTGCCCCTCTCTTTGATACTGCCCGAGCTCGCACATGCCTCTGAAGCATTGCGCCTTCTCTGCTGCCAGGCGCGGTGAGTTTTGCACAAACTTTCAGAGCGACTGCATGTGAGACTGCATCCGTCATGTGCAACGGAACAAGCCGCTTTGCGAAAGCTGTTTAACGTTCTCGCAGTCTGAGCCATCAGTTGTTGCAGAGGCGCCCCTTGTAATACTTTGGGAACCTATTTGGAAAGTTTTGGACGCAAATCACAGGCATAGACCTCTCGTAGCCGGTGAGCGTAAAACGGAACGCTTCCCGCAAGTCAAAATGTCACCGTCCAGTGCCTGCCCCCATCAGTAGCTGCCCCCCCGGGCATGCTCTGCCTACCTGGAGCGCGCGGAGAAAGCCGTCCTCAGCGTCATGCGACACGAAGGCGAACGGCGCAAAGACCTACTCCCCAGCACGACACAAGACGCTGATGGCGACGCACAAGCTGATACCGAGTAGATGTTTCTGCATTATCGTGCCGCACCTGCGACTTTGCGTTACGTATCCGAAGGGCTACACAGCACGTAGCGTAGAGCGATTTTGCACAAGTTCATGATACACTGCCCCACACGCGCCTCAAAAACTTCCAGCATTGATCGGTTATGCGGTATGCCAGCCAGAGGTAACAAAGTGACCGCCCCAAGCCTCCGCGAGTAAAGTATGCCGTCGAGCACAGAGCAAGCAGTTGCTGAACTTAAAGGCGTACCTTCGTCGGAACCCCCGATGTGTGCCAGTAGTCTAGACACTGTCGCAAGCCTTCCAAGTCGAGTCTCACACGCTCCGCCGGCGAAGTCTCCCACTCGCGGAATGAACGCGCGACATTCAGCGCATCGATTACGATGTGCGTAACCTCCAGCTTTCAGTTGACTAGACTGGACCGTGAAAGGATCCAGCAGGTCTCTGAGCTGAAAAAGAAAAATCACATATCAAGTGTTTAGATTAAAAACTCAAGTGAAGCTTTCAAGTCGAGACACGACGAAGTTGAACGAGCTCAGAACTTTTTCAGATCAAGGTAGCCTGGAAAGGGTGTGTTGTGCTTCAGAACTTGCACGGGATGGAAACGAAACGGCTGCACAAAAAGCTTTCCTTCATTATCTGTTTGCAAGTGCAAGGTCAAGTGCCTAGTACAGTGCGTTATTACAAAATATCCTCAAAACTGGCTCCGGGCTTGCAATGATTAGAGAAAACTCAAGCACCTTAGACAATTGAGTGGGTGAACGGTGCACAGTGAGCAAAACAAAGCATAGGCGTGATACCTCTGTGCCGCTTTAAGCGTAGGCAAGGGGCGAAAAAACAACTCGGCGAAACCTATCCTTTTTTCAAATCAAATCATCGTATTGTTATTTGCTAGAGGAGGCCGCTTGCACGAATTGTATGCAGAACTGTTCGCTCCTGCGTGTGATCTCAGGACACGCTAGGGCTCTATGCCACGTGACACAGTTTCGAGTTTCAAGCGCAGCTGGAAATATGTTTCTTAAGGGCTGAGAATGGTTGATAGCATCCCTACGCTAGAGCTCTACGCCTAGCGCTAGGAATTGGTAAAAAGGAAAGTGCAAAATGAAAATCGAAAATTCAAATTCATACGAGTACTGGAGTGGGTGAGTACAAGCTATAGTAATGCTCATAAATTAAGGGGCAACGAAAAGCCGGGGCGTGGTGTCGCCAAGACCGCCCGAACCTGTCGCTCGCGCATGCGCGCATGTCACCTCGGTTCCATAGAAGGTGTGTGACAAGAAGTGAGAAATATATATATAAGGATATATATATGTCGGGCGCTGAGGAGCGGAACTGTCTCGCAGGGCAGGTGCTCTCGGATACTAAGATGATATAAAATACTTAGGTGAGTGTTTTATAGCACGCTGACAACCGTGACAACGGACACTGGTGACACCTCGGGTTGAGGGGTGACGGACGGGAGACCCACTGTGCCCCCCCCTTACAGTGGGGGTGGCAAGATTGGGCTCCAACACACTATTCGATGAAAATGATATTCTCATGTGAAAATGATATTGCCTTATTTACCTCATGATAGGATTAAAAAGCCGCATTTTAACAGTCAAGAACATGCAAGTGCAGGTTGTGCAATAGATTTAATGGTTTTTATGGTACAAAATTGAGGTCAAATGCACTTTTTCGAAATCTAGGAGGAGTGAAAACACAAAGAACTTTTGACTCAGAATCTATATACACGTTATACACATATTATTTACATGTTTTTTTTTCGTCTTGCTTTACGCGTCCACTTCAGGTGCTACCGCTACCGCTACGCAATTATCAAAAGCTTCGTCTTCATCGGAATCATCCGATTCATTCAAGTCACCTAGGTCCTTGCGCGTGCGTTTGGATTGTTGTGCAAGCAAAGCGACGACTATCTGCGCGTATTGCTCGTTCGGTATACTCCGTTCGGGGTCATTCGCATCCACATTCCATGCCAGCACTATTTCATTCTTATCGAAAGTCTCGGTAGACGGTCGGTGCCCCGGTGGCGCTGCGAAAGCTCCTGGGTGACTCGCAAGCTGCTTGCCGAGGTGCTTCTTCTTGGTGTCGGTGTGCTTTTTGGGTTGGAAATAGCGATATAGCAGCTGTTGAGTTGACGGATAGCGCGCCTCCACCTTCACCAAGTACAACGGATCCGACCATTCGCTTCGCTTCAGTTGTACGCGGAACGCGAACTTGTCGTTTTCAGATTCCACCGCGAGAGCCACTGCAAAGCTGCCGACTGTCATCTGGCCGTAGGTGACCTCCCACTGGGCGTTGTCCACGTACTGCTCTGCTCGCTTTTGGGCTCGACCTTGGTGTTTCCGTTTACCGTTGTACACTTCTATCGGCGCTCGATCAATTCGGCGTTGGATGCGCACCGGTATAGCGGGGACGGCGGCAGCCCCGGCAGCTTCTATCGCCAACGCGGGCGCCTCTATCAGTCGAACCAAGGTGGCATTGCGCTCGATGGCGATTTTCTCGGGATGCTGGAAGGGTATCGCGGGCGCTTGACATTCTCCACCAGCAGTTAGGTGGCGTTGTTTCTCGATGACATCCTCGCGCCAAAACTTTTCGTGCACCTCCGTGAGCTTTGTGCCCAAAATGTCCTTCAACGCCTGTAAGGTATGCTCAAGCTTTTCGATGCCTTCTTCGGTAAAAGGAATCGGCTTGATGTATCCAGGCCCCGTGACAGGGGGTGTAGAAACAAGCTTTGGCAATGGAGTCTCGGGTAACCATTTGGGTGAAATGGAATATTGTTTGTACTGCATGCCCACTTCGCCGTGCTCGTTCTTCTTGAACTTGAAAGCCTGCTGTGCCAAAATATTGTGGCAATCGAAGACGTGACCATCAAACCAAGAGCTGAAGTCGAAGATCTTCTCGGTGTGCTCGCATATTACACCATCCGTAAAGCATTCTTGTGCGACCTCTATCATCTCGTCGAGCGTCCAAGCTTGCTTGCGTCGTAGACGCACGGAGAAGCGTGAAAACATCTGGTCAATGTTCTCGTGCGTATGTCCCACCAACAGAAAGTTGAGTTTCACCTTGCGAAAGACGTCCGTGTGCACCAGCCAAGCTGCGTATGCCAACATCAACTTGCTCTTGTTGGTGCTCACATTGTCAAGCTGTACATACAATACTTCCGGCATCGGGTATGAATTTTCCCCGTCCCCGTTGCGTCGATGCTCTTGAATGCGGAGGATATCCCGGTGCAAAACGTTGACAAGGAAGTTCGCATCGTCCTTGAAGTTGGCGTAGTTGAAATCCATGAAGCGGCCCACGTTCTCGATCATGCTCCCCATGTTGTGCACGTCAAGGAAGTCCTTAGAGTCCATATGTTTAGGGATACGTCGAAAGTGTGGCAGTCGGGTGGTCCACTGCGTCATGCCATCGATGATCACCGAGGCATACTTATGCCAAGTTTTGTTCATGGTAATGCTCTTGGTCATATTCGCTTTACGACCATGTTTGTAGAACTTCTGGCGCTCCGCTAGTGCGATTGCATGATGTTTGTTGAGAGGCCCGTTGTATTGCGCTGTGCAAGATACACAAATTCGGGTCAGTGAACAAATTACATAAGCATATAAACACATCACAAAGCTATTCATGAATATTCACCTTTTTTGAGATTTGGTTAAGCCTTCCTTCAATAACTTGAAGGACGCGCAAACATCGCACTGAGAAAATCGGTTCGTCGATGGAATCTTGAGCCACTTCCTGCAATCTTCGTCAAATATTTTGTAGAAGTAACTGAGAGAGCATTTTTCCTCTCCTCATTCTCTTGCAAGCCCTCGTTGTACTCGTCCCACAGCTCTTCGATGGTCAATCCATCCGAAAGATGAATCGGTTCTTTGTCAGGTTGGTGTTGTCCGTATTCGTCGGCGTATTTCTTGAGCCATGCAACGACCGACTCGCGTTTCAGGGAAATCTTGCGGTTGTCCTCCTCGTACGTTAATCCATGAACAAACGTGTGTCGGCCCTCGAGCACGCGTGTCCGACAGTCGTGAAGATACCCGTAGCTGATGCCGTAAGCCATATAGTAGAACTTAAAGCACACCTGTTACAAAACAAAAGACACCGTCACTCAAAAATTATTAACAAATTATCCAAGGAAACGCATAAGGGTTTTTATAGGTTGGCTGGATCTAAGACGCTTGGGAGACACCCCCAGCACTGCACGTCTGCAGGCGGGACGGCCGTCGCGTGCTCGTCAGCACTCTCCGTCACGCCTTAAATCTGCGCAACCTACACCCTTAGTGGGAATCGAACCCACGAGTGCGAGGTTCATAGCCTAGCGCCGTACCAACTCGACCAACGTCATGAATGTGTACTTTATGAAATTTAGATAGAAATTTATGATACAATATTCCACAATCCTTTGATGAACAAGATTAGATACACAATCTATCACAAGGTCCAAGAAAATTTTCGCTTTGACCAGAGGCCGTTCATTAGCTAATGAACGGTTCCCGCAGCCAAAGTGTCTATGTGTGGGTCGCGCTTTGGCCAGAGGCCGTTCATTAGCTAATGAACGGTTCCCGCAGCCAAAGTGTCTATGTGTGAGTCGCGCTTTGGCCAGAGGCCGTTCATTAGCTAATGAACGGTTCCCGCAGCCAAAGTGTCTATGTGTGAGTCGCGCTTTGGCCAGAGGCCGTTCATTAGCTAATGAACGGTTCCCGCAGCCAAAGTGTCTATGTGTGAGTCGCGCTTTGGCCAGAGGCCGTTCATTAGCTAATGAACGGTTCCCGCAGCCAAAGTGTCTATGTGTGAGTCGCGCTTTGGCCAGAGGCCGTTCATTAGCTAATGAACGGTTCCCGCAGCCAAAGTGTCTATGTGTGAGTCGCGCTTTGGCCAGAGGCCGTTCATTAGCTAATGAACGGTTCCCGCAGCCAAAGTGTCTATGTGTGAGTCGCGCTTTGGCCAGAGGCCGTTCATTAGCTAATGAACGAGTTCAAAAATAAACATATCTGCTTCTTGGCCAAAAAGTATTTGAAGTCGAACTTGTCCTCAGATCGAAAGCTGTTTTTAGCAAGTCCTTCACGAAGTATTCCTTCCTATCTTTTTGTGACATGCTGAAAATATTTTCGCGAAAAGACTGAATATCTGCCGATGAGAAACATAGACAGCAGTGCGACTTGCAATTGCACTTAATGGTTTCTGCCATTGATATACTGTCAGCCTACAAACGTCGCTGCTTAATACTAATTACGCCTGTATATTGTTTCTTGCGTATGTCGGATTCGTACGGTTTGCGCACGACAATCTGCTTGTTTACTTCACCATTTAAACAAACAAGAGGGTCTTCATTCCTCAAGTCCAAACTTGTCTCTGAAAATTCTGTATCAAGTCTGCTTTTTATCTCTTGTAAGTCAATTTCGCGCAAAGCGCGTGACCCGGAAACGCGTGAAGAATTAGAGCTAACTTCCGATCTACACGTCAAAGGCGCGTTCCAAAGGACCAATTGCGTATTTGCGCTCGGGGCTGTGCTTGGAATTGGCTCATGATTGAAAAAGTCAGCCCCTATTTCCATAGAATCTTCAATAACTATTCCCGGGCACGGTTTGCAGATAATCTCGCAACCTTCATCAAAAGGAATAGAAAACATATTTTCGTCAAAATTAGCCGTCATTAGCTTATGAAGCCGTTTTTTACGTTCTGAAAATGATATGGACTTGCGAGTCAACGGAGAATTTCTATCTTACTGAATCGATCGATTCTCGATTTCAGCGCAAATGACACCAGGATATCTTCAAATAATATCCTTGATCTGAACAGACCGAATCATCCCGCGGCTTCCAGGGCTTATTCAGCACAAAGATGGTGCTGGTGGCGATCTCACCGTCGGGTAGCACCTCCACCGGCTCTATCTTACCCTGGTCAATCAGAGGCTGCACCTCCCCACCGGTAATAGCCTCCTCCCACTGAGCCCCATCAGGCATAGACAGTGCCTGGCGGTACCCACCCGGCAGTGGCAGATCAGGAGCCGCAGTGTGGTATAGGCGCTCGGCGAGGTCAGCAGAGATATGACAGAAGCTGAGGGTGCCGCTGGCAGGCAGTGCACCGACCGTGTCCTCTGGTGGGACCACATAGTGCGGAAGGAGCCACTGGTCCTGCTCCGGGTGGTCGGAGAAGGGAAGGTGGCAAGCACTGTGGGTATCAGGGAACACCACCAGACTGGCACGGAGGTCCATGGCATAGGCACGTGGGGCAGTCACATCACCGTAGGCCATAGGCCGGAAGAGCACCCCATAGGACCTGGACCGCCTCATGTCCGTCGACACAATGAGTGCCGGATACAGCGGATCACCGCGGGCCTCCTGAGCCTTAGCCAGAGTCCAGAGCGGGTAGTATTGGTTGACACAGTCAATGACCCTGCGGCGGTCCAGCCAGTGGACCAAGTCGAACCAAGCAGTGCCCGCAGGGTCAGCCATGACATAGTGCTGGGCGGTGGTCCAGAAAGTGTCGGCTGAACCAGTGTCAAGCAACTGTACGGTGGCATAGGTCTCACCGTCCCGGGTGTCATAATAGGCAGCCACGGAATGGGCCGTCACCACCATGTCAGTGGTGTAGTCCCCCCACGGCTCCGGCCTGTCACTGGGCACGGGTGCGGAGTGCTGCTCGTCGGGAGCGGGGGCAGGGAACGATGACATCACCTGCCCGAACTCTGAATAGTTCCTGATGAAGTCCGGCCGGCCCTCGGAAACAACCTTGTTTCTCTCCAGGTCCAGTACCTTGTAGGCCGAGGACCTGAGGCTGATGCCCACAAACCGCCCCTGCCAGGCCCGGGGGGTCCGCTTCTTGGAGACCCCCGGATGGCGGGCCCGCATCTGCTGAGCATCCATGGCCACAGTGCACAGGGTGCCGAATATCTCGATACGGGAGTAGGTGAAGTGATAGCCCATAAGGTGATAGAATGGCACCACGGCGTCCCGCCCATGAGGCAGGATATCCCATAGCAGGCAGGCATGACTTTTTGCAAGAGGCCAGTAGGTGAGGTCCATACCGGCTGTCTCCAGGAGTGCACGGGAGACCGACGAGATCTTACCAATCACATACTCAGCCATGAAGTTCTGCCAGTGCAGGGTGGGTGACGACTGCAGGTGTTTGATGCCATGGTGTTTGTACAGAGCCTGTGCTGCAGGGTCACACAGCTCCGGGGCACAATCAGTGCGGAGAACCAGGCCAGTGCAGGCAAAGCCGTGATGAACAACATCTGCCAGGAACTGAGCCAGGATGAAGCTGTATGCCGACTTCTCAGCAGAGAAGTAGCAAAGTGTAAACCTCACAGTGAACTCCACAAAGGTCCAGCGGTACCTCGACCCGTCATAGCCAATAGGCGTGATCGGGCCTGTAGCATCAGCCGCCCACATAGATCCAGGCTTCTGAGCCTGTATCTGTCAGCCGGAGGGTGCTTCGGACTCGGCTGTACTGTCCGCATACGGGCACACACAGCACAGGCCTCAGCACAGGTCCTGTGAGCCAGCAGCTGCTCCCGGGTAACTGTAGTACCAGGCCGGGCGATCTCAACACCAAGGTCCATGAGCTGAGCCAGCCTGAGACCATGAGCATGAGCATATGCGGAATGGCACCACCTCTCAGGGGTGAACCTCATGGACGTGTACTGATCACGGTAGATGATAGCCACCGGGAACGGGGTACCAGCAATGAAGACACGGTCCCCCCCGCCCTCCGAGCCAGCCGACTGAAGGGGCCGTCCAGCATAGGTGTGCTCACGACGGTAGCTGAATATGCCCTCTGTGCCAGCCGGATACACATGTAGTACCTCCCAGTGAATAAGGTGCTGCCTGAAGGTACTGAGGTGTGACTGGGGGATCAGGAAGAGGAATACCGTGTGCCCGGGGTCGGTTGCAAAGTCTCGGTTGGCCTTCTTGAGCATCCGCTCACAGGTGAGTCTGTCAAAGGGCGGGTTGCCGTATATATAGGCACCGGCCCAGAGGTGACCCCAGCAGGAATCAGACAGTGAATACCTGACTGGGCAGGTCTGGTTGTTACCCACGCCGGGGGGGAGGTCGTCTCCGAAGAGGGAGATGTCAAAGTTGTGTTCCCCGGTCTTGAAAATGACTTTTCAGGCCCTGAAAATGATTTTCAGGGCCTGAAAACGACTTTTCAGGGTCTGAGAATGGTTTTCAGGCCCAGAAAATGACTTTTCAGGCCCTGAAAATGCCTTTCAGACCCTGAAAATGACTTTTCAGGCCCTGAAAATGCCTTTCAGACCCTGAAAATGCCGTTCAGGCCCTGAATCGGCCAGGGCACTTCATTGCAAGTTATGCATGCTCCCCCCCCATCCCTATACTCATCTTATCCATTATATGTTGTCATTATTCATACAAGTGACGGGCATTCCTCCCAAGTAGACAACCCTCTGGAAGGGTATTCAACCTACAATTGCCGCTTAACACCGCTACTCAACCCCCCTTGCTTTCCACGGTGTGTGGCTAAGGATTGAATCAAGAAAGTTGCCTCCTTGCTTGGAATGCCCATGGCCCGCCACAAGAAGGGATCCACACAAATTTTGGGCTGCCAACCCGATACCTTTGTGTAGTCGGGGACTTGCCCACACTCTCCTTGCCACGGTCACATTTCTGAAACACGTGTTTACTTGTATCACCAACAATCCTACCCCAAAATAATGCATGCCCCACACACCTTTACATTTATATACATGCCTTACTTACATTGCCGCCCGCCAACCTAAGCGCATCTCTCTAATCATTTGCAAGATTGCAACCTACGTTCTACCATGGATGAATTTTTCACTTCTTCGTGGCTAATTCCTATGGCAACAACATTCTTGTCGGCTACTAATCAGATCATGTGGGTTAACAGCAACGGCGATGTCCACGCTCCCTCGATGGCTTCGCTGGTCATGTCGCGGCATGCTTTGTTGCTCCAATCGCTCCTGTTGCTCACCATGCTGCGGGGAGTGGCCGATGTGACTGTTTCAGGGGTCGCGGTGTTACTTCTTGCACACACCACCTAGTGTGGTGACCCGAGCTAGGTGGTCCCGAAACAAATTTAACAACGGCCCTACTCGGGGTAGCATAATGTTTGGGGAATAGAAAAGTGCTAAATGGGGAATAGAAATCATGTCCATTTCTGGGGAATATATTATATGTCACATACCATGTATCGTTTGTACTATCAACTATGAACTATCACTACTGTAAGGCGCGGCAGTAATTTTTTTGGTAAATTGCTGGGATGGTAATTACCGGTAATTTTACCAGTAATACCAGACCACCTTTTCAAATTACCCCTGACTCCATATATAATAAGTGGCAGTAATTATTTTGGTAAATTACTGGGATGGTAATTACCGGTAAAATTACCGGTAATACCAGACCCCCTTTTCAAATTACCGGTAATTGCCGCGCCTTACACTACTGTAGGTGTCCACCGCTCGTGTCCGGCGCGGAGGTACAAGCGCAAGCGGTTCAGCGTGTGCAATATTTTGCGTCTGGCACACCCCCTTCTCCTAAGCAAATTATTGCATGTAGCATGAAGCATAATTTTTCCACCATTCGATTCTAAAGCGTGTGTATTCATTAGGTGAATACCTTTCGTTTGAGCTATCGATTGGCCCCATCCGCAATCGCATCAGCTTAGCATTCAGTTGCGACTGCAAGCTAAGTTGGTGCGGTGTGAGATGGTTTTAACCACTTGCGGCTTTGCATAATAGGGGTTTTCGTGAGAATCTTCTCACGAAACTTGGCAGTGATATTGTTCATAGCAATATCAGTGCACCCTCAAGAGCATAATCATGGCAAGCCGTTGAGTATATTAAAGATGGCCGCGTGCTGGCATGATGCCTTTTGGGTTTGAAAGCCAAACCCAAACATGCCAAACAGCGAAGGGCTTCCCGTGAGTTCCAGCGCACGTAACTTTGCAAAATATATTGATAAGATGTATATATTTCATATTTCTGAAGTGCAAGGTTTGCGATAGCTTGTGCGCGAAGTTAACATATTATTTCTTTGACCCGGATTTGTGAGTTTGAATATCACGCTAAAATCTGTGTCAAAGAAATAGTTACGTACCATTTTGCGCACAGACTTTCTTAGACCTTGTGCTTCGAATATATCAAAGATAAATATCTTGGCAATATTTCTACGCAGCTACGTGCGCTAGAACGCACGGGAAGCCGTTTGCTGTTTAGCATGTATTGGGTTTGGAAACATTCGAACCCAAGCCCAATAGATCTGCCAAAGAAATAAATTAATGGTTTTGCCAACAAGCTATCTCAGGCCTTGAGCTTCTGAGAACTGAAAGATATATGTCTTGTAAATATGTGTGCATAGTTTCGCGCGCTATAACGCACGGGAATTACTTTTCAGTTTGGCATGTATTGGGTTTGGGTAAACTCGAACACAGACCCAATAAATCTGCCAAAGAAATAAATCGATGGCTTACTGCACAAGGCTTTTGAGGCCTTGGGCCTTTGGCAACTAAAAGTTATACATCTTAGTAATACCTTTGCAAAGTTACGTGCGCTGGAACTCATGGCAAGCCCTTCGCTGTTTGGCATGTTTGGGTTTGGGTTTGCGGTTTACCCAAACCCATGATGTGCAGCGCGCGTTTTGCGCATAGCTTACATCAGAGGTTGTGCGTTTGAGGGTGCACCAATATTGCTGTTAGCAATACGTTTGCCAAGTATCGTGCGCTAGAACGCACGATAACCCCTCCGATGTTTGAGTTTTTATGCGATGTGCATGAAAGTTATAAGGGCCTATCGGCTTAGCTCGCAGTCGCGACTGCAAACTGAGCTGATGCGGCCACGGATCGGCTCAATCAAGAGCTCAAAAACTTCCTAGGAATCTAAATGATATATCTATGTGCGTTGCGAACATTGGAAAAATGTTTTCCTAATCTAATTTACTCGCAAACAGTGTGGGGTATACGTGCAGTGAAGCCTTAATGTCTATTCTACTAATTTTAGGGCGGGTTAACAATACCTAAGAGCGATATTCGAGCACCCTAATATCCTTAATAATTCGAGATATCGCATACAACCCATGCTTGGCAATGTTTATTGTAGTTAGTTTTGCGTGTGGAAACTGTAATTTCTGCTACTTGGATGGGTACACCGGGCTGAAATGACGTTCAAAGTTAGGGCGGGTTGGCCCAAAAATTACGGCGGGTTAACCCCTAACTTCGTTTATTGTTGCCCCGCGTAGGCTACGTGGTGGTCCCAAGGCACTAAGTGACAATATTTCAAGGAAGTTATATGTGTTGTGACCTTAAGTTTCGATCTAGAGCACTTCCCTATCGGTATACAGTAGGTCGCGGTCTATAAGAAATTGTATCTACAAGAAACCAGCCGCTAGTTTTCTCTCCAAAAGTTAGAAAAAAACGGTAAGATATCGCCCGCTAGATTTTCCATGGGAGAGGTCTTGAAAATCTTCCGATTAAGGAAAAACTTACGCTAGACGGATTCATCAACCTAATCAATATATATAGTCCAAACATACAGGGTTTATTTACCAATCATATAGGGTTTATTTGGCAGTTAACAGTGTTCATCCACCGCAGTGATCGTCCGCCATACCATGCATGCCATGGGTGGCGAATTACAAATGCGGAGAATAAAGTATCAGCCCGGCTCGGCAGATAAGAAATCAATGCTGAGCTCCAACCTACCTGTCATCTCATGTCGAAATTAAGAAAAACTCGACGCTATGCGTGACAAATATGGCATCCTCCAATAAGAAATTCACGACGCTAGAGACGAAAATCTGGGACCGTCAGATTAAGCGACCAGCGCTAGCGAAACTTTTACGTTTTCTTATAGACCACGACTTACTGTAGACCAATCCTCAGCCCAAAGTGTCTGGAGCTCTGCCAACTTTTTTGGGGCAATTTTGAGGGTTGATAAACGCCTGTTGTTCCTACTTTTTGCCCGAACTCGATTACCAATCCTCAGACCAAAGTGTCAAGAGTTCTCGCAACGTTTTTGGGGTAATTTTGAGGGTTGATAAACGCCTATTGTTCGTACTTTTTGCCCGAAGTCGATTACGCGCGCGATATCGTAGAAATGCCTAGGTATTGGTAACCCGCCGTAACAACGTGTTACGGCGGGTTAACCCGCCTTTCGCAGAATAGACATTATTTTAATATTAATTTAATATTCAGTTTAATATTCACGGCCGTGAATTCCAGATTCGGGAGGGCGTAAACCGTACAGTGTGTCACGTTTATGTGAGAACTGAAGTCGGCTTGGTTGCAAAGACCTGTATGGTATTTTCTCCAGGTATTTTCAGACGTGTTCCCAAAGTGACCAAAAACCGAACGATCGGCGATCGAACGGTTTTTGGTCACTTTGGGAGTGAGATCGTGAGTTTCTAAGGCATGGTGACAACACGCGAGACAACACTCAGTGTTTAAGTATTACCGTCTGAAAATACTTAGAGAAAATACTCACTGTTTGATTTGTTAAATATGCAATTTTAACTAAAGGCGGAAGGCTTTCTCTCCGGGAGTGTGCCCCTGTCCAGCGAAATAAAGATCTCTAAGATTGTATACTAATCTGAGTAATCTTTTGCTTCGAAATATTATCACATATTCCTACTTAGTATGCGGGTACCCGTTTCGCAAAGAATGAAACCCCATAGCGCAACTATTGCGGGTTTCAAGTTCCTTAAATTCCACCCGCTTCCGCCAAATGGACGCGTCAGCCCACAACGAGATGTGTGGTTGACCGTTTAGTCTGTGCAATTTGTTTAGGGAAATCAACGCATACGAAATACTATTTTTGCTAACGCTTCCCTCATCCGTTGCCCAGGTTCTCTTGCAACGCGAGCGTGCGAATGAGGGAAGAAACGCCTAGCGGAAACGTGGACGCGGTTTACATCCGCGTTTCCGCTAGAGGTGAAATTGCACTGCCAAACGGTCAGTATGTGTTCATTATGCGTATGTGATATGCGTGATATGTTCATGATGTGCAGGATGCGTCCCTGTTGGGCGTGAGTCGAGTTGGCTGGCTCGAATCACCCCCATTACCCCCCCTCACAAGAACCGTCCAGCATCCTAGATTTCGAACGGATCTTGCTTCCAGCCCCGTTGTTTTTCAGCACTCCTCACGTTCACTCTTCAGCCCCTCACTATCCCTCGGACATCCATGCCTTCCTCGTGAACTCTCCAAACGCTCCCACGGAGCCCCCCCTCGCCTGCATATGCCCTACTTGACTCCTTTACCCCGAAAAAAGATTTTCCCCCTCAGGAACCGCTTTCTGTCCACCCTCCGATGAACCCCTTGGCCTCGCTCCCAGAACTTTTTGATCCCCCTTCAACAGGGGTTCCAACCCCTTCTTAAGGCGCTTTCCTCTACTTTGTTTCCTAGCTAGCACGACTGCTGCGTGAGCCAGGTCGCAAGAGTCCCCAGGAGGGACGAAGGAGGGTCGCAGCCTTTCTCTTTCAAATCTCTTACCTGTGTACTCAACGCGGTGAAAGTAGTTTCATGACGCAGCAATGAGCCGGAGATTGCTCGTGTTGATAGCGCTGAGAGGTTCTTAAGAGTCTTCACACCTCCCAGATGAGAACAGACGGCATTGTCGAGCAGATCGCCACCTTAGGACGTGGCGCCTCTTTCGGCGATATGGTGAGCCAATTCCCTTGTGCTTTCCCTCTCCGGATGCTGGATCGGTATGCGACTGGCTGACGGTGTGCACGAGCTAAATAACGCCCACGATGTGCTTGCGCGGGGTGGGCAGAGCTGCGCAAGAGCCGGGGACGGATATCATTTTGCAGGATGTAAGCTGACGGTATCGTGGCTCAGGTGACCTGGGCTGAGCTATACAGGAACCAGGGCTAACTGTGTTTTGCAAATGATGGGATGGGTTGAGCATTGCTGCATGGAGCTAGGTATGGCTGCCAGTGTGCCACTTTCGTAGCACTATTGTTGAATCTGTGCATGTGTGCGCATTCTCTAGTGGTGCGTGTGCTGACTTTCACGTCGTGTGGTTCGCAGGTAGCTGCGTTCTTGTCATTTTGGCTGAGTGTGGCGCACGGTGTTGCTCCGAATCAATGCGTATTTTGCCTTCCTTGTACATCCAATCCTTGCTCACCCTTAATAGTAGGCAGGTAATATAGCAAACTTGTTACTTTGCCAAAACCCTGGTTTACGTGGTGCATTTGACTATCTCCGTGACGAATATAATTATTTCATGTAATTTATATCCATATTTATATTAGGTTGCTACATGCGAGTTGTTGCTAGATGCGAGTTATTGCTACAACATAATATATATATAATGACATCACAGTGCCCAACCACGATGGACGAGGCAGACATGTCGTGGTTGACGTCAGCCTTGCATTCCCTTGGTGTGACTCGAATGTGGATCGGGCTGCTCGGGAGCCGCTGCGGGAGGCGGCGGTACATGAGCGAGCCAAGAGGGCACTGTACGGGCCAGTCTGGCCTCACACTCTTGTGCCTCGTTGCGATGGTGTCTTTTGGAAGTTTGGGGAAATCGGCGCGTAAGTTCTTCGACAATTGTGTACAGCGCAGGCACGACCGACTGTTTCAGGAGGAGGAGGATGCAACGTGGAGCACGCGGAGCTTTTCAACCTATTGGTTGCAGCGGATGACGGTTGCCTTGCACGGCTCGCAGGGCTACGGAATTGCTTGCAGGGCTAGTCATGTTCATCAGCATGGGTGTACACTATAGTATTCGCATGGTGTTGATTTATGTGTTAGTTTTGGCATTTGGATGAGTTTCTTTGTTTGCTGTGCGTTATACATTTCAATTGTGAGATTTGAACCTTACAATAAATTTTCTGATACCTCTTTGTGTATATACAATTTTCATGTTTTTGACCCGGTTTCGCACACATGTTTTTACACCAAAAGGTATTCTCCGATTTCCTCAACGTAAATCATTCAACCTCCCCGCAAGCTACACCAAACATGTACAAAAAGTTTGTAAGGTACATATTAATTACAATTCATCCTATATTGCTCCTTGATTTGTTGTATAAAACCGAGAACATGTGATTTACATGAGGCCGTAGTTTGTAGCCACGGTTTGATGCAGAGCTCGCAAGAGAAAAATGCCCCACACATTATTGCAAATGAATGCATTATTGATATCAACATTTGTGCTTTGACAATGCAGCCAGAGGAGGACACAAGCCAACCTTCGTCTGTAATGCTTCAAGTTCACCATATGTACTGCAGCTTACCACCGGAATACATGATAGAAATAAAGATAGAAGTTTCAGTTGGTCGCATCACCTACATCATAAGATGCAGAGATTACAACAACTGCCAACCTTAGGAGATGCCACTACGAGACCGGCTATACGTGCGGCTGGTGCTACTTAAAGGCAACTGCGTGCTGGTGCGACTTAAAGGCGAATGCATGCTTGTGAGATAGTCTTCTGCAGGATCATTATCCTCGCACATCAGAATAGAGGTCTCAGTCGAGGCCCTCTTGAGTCTACGGTCTACTTCGAGCATTTTCCTATCTGCTTCTGGGGTGGGGGAGCAACTAAATAGGTTTTCCTCGATCTCCCTCAGCTCGGGTGATTCTGAAGAGAGCAACATACAGCCCATCTCGTAGCCCTCCAGAAAAGTGTTGTACGCTTTCTCTTGGAGGTGCAGCTTCTTATATGCAATTGCGAGATTGTTGAGGGCAGTGATCAGACTTAACTCTGCACGGCCAGCAAATGCCGTCCTCTTCAAGCTGACGGCGCGCTCGAGCACCTTTTGGGCCTCCTCGTGCTTCTCCTGCTGGCTCAACAACTCCCCGAGGTTGTTGAGCCACACTGCAAGGTCTGCATGCCCTTCACCTGTTGTGCCCCCCAAAACTCACCCAATGAGCAGTCATTTGTCAGCACAGTCAGAAAGATACCCACCAAACGACCAGTCATTTGTCAGCGCAGACGGGACAAATACTGACCAAACGAACCTTGATTTGTCCGCGTAGGTGGAAAAAATACTCACCAGTTGACCACTCACTTGTTGCAGGCGGGCAAAATACTGACCAAACGAACAGTGACTTGTCAGCGCAGGCGGGCAAAATACTGACCAAACGAACAGTGACTTGTCAGTGCAGGCGGGCAAAATACTGACCAACTGAGCAGTCGCTTATCAGCACAGGCGGAAAACATTCTCCCAAACGAGCAGCCGCTGCTCAAAGGGGCACGGTTGTTTCCTTCTGAATTAATAGAGCCGTCCTCCGAGTGCATCGCCTTTAGTAAAAATATTAGGAAAGCTGTTTTGAGCATGTCAGCAAAATTGATATCGGGCATGTGCGTGGACGCAGCCAATCGTGAGAATGACACAAAGCCGCTTACAGGTGACGGTTTGAGGAAATCATCAGGGGCACTCGACATGAAAAGTCACTGCAATTCGACAGCTTCCTTTGCACTAGGAAGCACTGATATTTGTTTGGTGGCAGGTTTCAACTGCCCCAACTCTAGAGGCATCGATTTGACACCTGCTGCTCCAAGTGAAGACGCCTTCCCGTTCGAAACAGCGCCGCAGCAGGAACTAGGTCTTCCAAGCCGCAACGAAAGCGGCTCCGAAAGCCAAAGCTGTGATGAGGCACGCATCAAGCCATAGATGAATAAATAAATAAATAAATAATAAGACAACCTTCGCAGGTTGTGTGGATTTCATTGGAGGGAGCCTAACCCTCGTGCATCAAGTGGTATGCCCGATCCAACACGCGTCGTTTGCAGCGAGCAGGCTCCCACGCGTTCCTTGTGCGGACGCCGGGAGGGTACACGAGGCCAAGAGAGCGGGCGGCGTACCGAGAAGCTCCTCCCCGATTTCAATGCATCGCTTTCTGATGGGAAGTGCTTCGTCGTACTTCCCCATCAAGCTGAGGGTTAGCGCTAGATTATTCAGCGTGATGCCGATGTGATGATGACTGTCACCGTGAACAGTTTTGAGGATGGGCACGGAGCGGCGGTAGAGCTCCTCCGCCTCGTCAAACGCCCCGGTTGCAGTCAACAAGCTAGCCAGGTTGTTGAGGGCGTGCGCCACGTGAAGGTGGTCGGGTCCATGAGCGTCAGTCTGTATGTTCAGCGCGCGGCGGTAGACCGCGTCAGCCTTGTCGAACTTTTCCAACTCGCAGTAGACCTGGTCCAGTCAACCCCCAATCTCAGACGACTCGAGCGGAGTGCACGAGTGGGTCTCGAGCCAACTGCCGGCTTCCAGACATCAACAGGCCCTTAGCTGGGTATGTATTGCAGAAAACAGAGAGTATCTCCCCGCAACGATCGCATCTAGGGAAGCGAATGCCGGTCCCGCGAAACGTACGCGGGTCGTAATTGTGGCTGCGATGTCATCAGTTTGACGGACAGTCTAGAGCAGTTGAAGATTAACCGAGATAATCGCTCCCACTCGCTCTACGATTGAAGCGGATGTGTGCGACTGGATAAGAGAGAGAGAGTGAGAGAGAGAGAGAGAGTGCACAGAAGAGAGAGAGTGAGAGGACTCAGATTCATTGCCACTCCTAGTTTACGATTCAGATGTGAGCGACTGGAGGGATACGAGAGAGAGAGAGAGACCATGCGCGCACGAGCGAGGGAGCGAGCGTTCCCTTTCTCACTATATGATTGAAGCGGACGTGTGCGATCGGAGAGAGAGAAAAGAACGAAGAGTGCACTGAACTATGAAACTCTCATTTTCAAGCTGCAGGTGGAGGAGAAGTGACCTGGCCGAGGCGGCCGAGGGTTCGAGCCACGGTGGGATGTGAAGCGCCAAAGAGGCGCTCGTGGATTCGAACGGCGTAGTTAAGCACGGTCTCCGCCTGCTCAGCGTCGCCAATCTTGCGCGAAAGTGACCCAATCGTCTGAAAGTCCGCGGCCACGACCTCGCTGTAAATTCCGTACAACTCCTGGTTTATCTTCAGCCGCTCATCCATGAAGGACAGCGCCTCCTCGTAACTCTCCGCTTCCACCAGCGTGTCCGCCACTCGCGTCAGCGCATCCGCTTTCGCCTGTGGTTCGTCGTTCATCTTCCTGAGGCCACCTCAAGCAACGGCCAAGCAGGGTTAGAAAAAGTGACGAACGACTGACACACGGGCCTGACGTTGGCTGACACACGGGCCTGGAGGGAGCACTTTGCGTTCAAAGATTCCGCCGATATGTAAAGCTTACACGCTCAACCGCTTAACCTCGAGTGTTGACTGTTCTCAATGGTCCAGCACGTGAGCCTGCAGGTTTTACAGGTCAGCAGTTTCTGTGAACGCAGGGTAGTCCGAGTGTGCAAGTAGACGTAATCCCGTCTCCCCAGAAAAGGGGGGTTCTGAATTAATAGTGGACAACAAGAGAAAACGTGAAGAGCATACACCACTTACACTGTTGACCGGGCGATACGTTCAGTGCTGCTAGTGCCTGCTTTTTCCTTGACACTTGGTCACGACATTTTACGGCATACCCTAGGTTCTCTATGCGAAGGTCGTCTGATATTGCTGCTCAATAAAAGTCCAAGCTGTTGGGGCTTGGTAGAACGCAGCGTACTCAGCTGCCTTAAATACGGATGGAAGCAGTTGACTGAACCTCTCAGTGCTCCGACAAGTTCTGAAGAGAGTGTCAGACGCTCTAAGGTGTCCGCGCATCCACGACAGAAGAAAGTTGAAACGCACGGGCTATCGATCTTATTGCAAATCTTTCACAGTCCTCTTTCACAGTACTGCACCTCTTTCACAGAACGAATTTGATTTGAATCTACTATAGAGCAGTACCTTAGCTCCACGATCTCGATTGCTAACTTTTGCATGACTGCACGCTCCTTTTCGGAGTTGGGCAACTGGGAATCGCCAGTAAGCGGAGAAATCCATCTCCGCGACTTTTGGGCAAGCGCACGAAGTCGGGATCCCCAGCGGCTAAGCTCTCTCTCGCCCGATGTCAATATCAGCGACGTGCTTCTCGACGCCGACCCACGTCTGGACGACGAGCTTGAGGCGGAACGGAGCCTTTCAGTTTCCTGGCAAGCCACCAGATGATGCGTTAACAGCTCGTGTTCCCCGGGAAACGTTAGCACAGCGTGCAAATTCCGTCAGCAAGCCTTCCCTGAGGAAAGGAACAACCAGACACAAGTTCAGGGCATTTTCCAATTTTGGGTTGCTTGAGAAAAGTCCGGGGCCTGAACCACCGGGATTTTGACAAGAGGCAAACGCAAACTACGCGCACAGTACACGCGCACTGCTAAGAGTGGGCCATAGAGACATATGCATAAGTAACACATACTTTTTTCATACCCAGCAGAGAAAACCAAATAATGACATATTGTATCAACTCCTGAAACACGCTTTTCTGGAGCCCGTAACGGAACTAAACAACCAGCTGCACTATTCAACGAAGCTCAGCTCATAAGCAGAGTGGTGCCAACGTTGAGAATCGCCAAATTTTGGAAAGAGTAAGGTGCCCTTGTGCAGACATGAAGGAAGCAATTATGTGCCGATGAGTAGGGTTTTGAGAAGGGACAGACTTCGTAAAGCTGTGAGAAATCCTCCATAAGTGATTATTACGGTCAGCTGATGTTCCATTCTCTGCTCGAAGGCTCAACTTCTGCCATGTGGTCCTAACGGTGTTAACGGCCGGTCCGACTTTCCAGGCGACCTGTGGAGAGCATTGTATCGTTCTGTGAACCCTGCCAACGGGTTACCAAGAAGAATTCTGGAGTGACGATATCCTCATGGCCTTGCAGGAACCGGGAGGAAACGGTCTGTATCGAGTATCCTTGTGTGGGCGCGAGACCTCAGGGCATCTGAAAGTTTTTAATTCTTGTCAAAAATTCAGTTCCTGAAATCACTCCTCACAGCTCTCCAGTCGATTTCTGTTGTAAATCTGTTCTCTCTCACCTGAGACCTGTCAGACACAGACAGTTTTCTCTCATGCGATGCGATGGTCTGCCCATGCCTCTCGTCCTCGAGGCGCTCGCCGTTAACTCTTAACAGTGATGCTGTTGGTCATGCGGATTCGCCGCAAACGGGATGACCGTCCAATCGTCTTATCCGATCCGCTCCCGTTGGTTAGGAATGGCGAGAAAAAGAGCGGAAAGTAAGGCGAAACAACAAGGCACCACCCCAGCGTCAGATCGGAGTCACCTGATGAGAAGTTCATGGTTTAGTGGCTACTTTGAAACCGTGGTATCGCGAAACCATGGTTTACAAATCGTGGTTTCGCGAAACCACGCTTTTCGCGATATTCCCCCGAATATTCCGCCTGGTGGCGCCTGGGTGGCGGGGGATATGCTTATCGCGTGTCACGTTCCCCCAAACCATGGTTTCGCGAAACTACGGTTTGAAAAGCGTGGTTTCGCGAAACCACGCTTTGGAAACTGTGGTTTCGGGATACTACAGTACGGTTTGGAAACTGTGGTTTCGCGATACCATGTCATCACATCAACTGGGAGCTCCCAGTTCAACGGTGAGCCTGACTGGAAGAGTTTCAGAATTTTCGACATCTGGGGGCGTTCGAGTCGATCTTCAGATTTCGTAAATTCGATTTTCACATTATGCATCTGGATGACGATGGCTGACGTTCCCCCAAAGCGTGGTTTCGCGAAACCACGAAAAGCGTGGTTTCGTGGGACCACGGTTCAGAATTGTCTTACGTGATGGGACACGTCGGCAGACAGGCTGTCGCGGACGTGTACACAATATTCCTTTCCAAAACCATGGTTTTGGAGAAAACCATGAAAACCGAAACTGTGGTTTCGCGAAACCACAGTTTCGCGAAACCACGGTTTGGAGGCTACTTATTGGGTACACGATCAAAAAAATGCACAGAAGCGTGGGATCGAACGATCTGCCCATCGTGTCCGTGAACGCAGTGATGACAGTCGGACCAAAACCATGGTTTTCAAAGTAGCCACTAAACCATGAACTTCTCATGAGTTGGAGAACCCATTTTTATGACCGTCTGTCCACAGCATTTGAGCCAAATGCCTCCTTAACATTGTACCGCGCGAGGAATCCGAAATCAACGCGTGTCGCGGAGCATTTCCGCATTCGAGACAACGAGCAATGATATACAATCGATCATCCTACGGGGAAGGGTGCGTTTCAGGCACTTCAACGGCTGAGATTTGCCTAGACGGGAATTGCTTCTTCATTCGGAGTTTTTATTTTTTCTTGATCCGATTTCAGAATCGAATACCCCGCGGAGAGGGCTACAAAGTTACTTGGCGCTACTAATAATAATATAACATTTACGCTGAGAATAATGACAATGTCATGAGTCCGCTGTAATCCTGCAAGCAGGAAACTGTAGAACAGAGGGAGCTGAAATCATCCTCATAGCGCGCCCCGAAGGGCTCATCTAGGTCAGATCAACCTAGGAAACCGCGGCATGGCAAAACTACGCAGAGCGCTAAAAAGGTCGTGCCCGCGGCGGAGACCGAAGCAGCAGAGGAGGTGGAAGTGGAGCGAGGCTGCATCTGTGGTGGAAAAAGAGGGCGGAAGCGGGGCGGAGGAAGGGCGGTGGTGGAGGGTCGGGAAGGCGGGGGTGGAGGGAGCGGGAGTGTGGGGGTGGAGGGGGCGAGCTAAGGTAGGAGGGGGACCCCTCCGGTAGCCCCTCATTTGTGTCGCACTGGTTATTTCATTTGTCGTGTCGCAAAAGATCCGTTTATATTAACGACGCTTCGCAGCTTTTTCAGAAATATGCTGTTTTTCATTTCGTTTCCCTTAAAGGAGCGAAACAGGTTTCCTGGAAAAAAGTGACATCAACAGGCCACACCGCAGGAGCTGTCCCTCTGTAACAAACGCCGGCTTCTCATGGTACCGCGCCGGGTTTGTCCAGCTGGTGACACGCGTGACAGAGGTGACAGTATGACAGGCTTCGCTAATATGACTGCCCGAGAGGTGCAGACCTGCCAGAGAAGATATGGTCATTATCAAGTGACCAAGAAATGATAAGATGAAGATGACAATGACTACTCTGCCACTGACGTGTCAGTCAAAATGTGGTGAACGGTAACATTGTTAGCGCTGGCATGGAATAATGACTTTCCATTGGCCAGATGAAGATTTAGGGGCTAGAACCCGTTACAGTTTTGGGAAATGTGACAGAGCATTGAGATATAAGTAAGCTCTGACTGTAGGTCAGGCTAGTGGACTCATTATTATTTTGCAAGAGTGCTAGGTGGCTGTTCGCGTGCCAGTGCTAGAGTGCTAAGATAGTTCTGCTCACAGCTTTTGTACAATAATTCGTACTTTGTGGTTATTATACCGACCTTTTATGAATATATTTTACTGCTGTTTTTATCCTTTTTTCGAAATAATAATGTCCTGCGCGGAGCGGCTTTTTATTTCAGTGTTAATTCGGAAGTAAAGACCCTTTGCGAGAACAGGTGTTCCGCTCGGGTAAAACAAACTGGCTAAGCTCCCATAATCAGTCCGGCCGAGTGCTTTTATCATGCATCTCGGAAACCCGGATAATACGAAGTGATGACTGACAGTACAGTACTACTGTACTGTCATCCTAGCTACTAGCGGAGTCACGGTTCCGATCAGAGACGGGTCAGGCTGGGGCTATCAGAGCCCATAATAATAACCCTGAACCTAAAGTCCAGCACACCACCCGGAGCTGTGACTGTAGCTAATAGGGCTAGGCAAGCGGAGCTAACTAAACAGATAACAAACAGCATTCTACTGGAAACAGATATACTTTAAGCTGGGTGCCCGGGGACTTGTCCCGGCACAACCCACCACTGCGGCTAAGGCTAATCACACCTCCAGGGACACCCTGGAAAGGGTACCACATACATCAGAAGTTCAGAACACAACCATCGAAACTTTTTCCACTTGCTGACCTAAGACAGGAAATGAATGAGGAATTATACTTACACGCTCTCCCGGAAGCTAGCATGTACCGTCCATCAAGTTCAAAAAAGAATACCATTGCTGTGACCGCTAAGCCCGAAGTGGACCATGTCACGGGAACAATTAAATATCCTGAACTCCAATATGTCCAAAAGAAAGAGTTTTGGAAACTTTTGGCTTGGCACCGTCTTTCCAACAAAGCAGTCCCATGCTCACTTGCGGAGTACTCGAATAGGTCACACGATATTCATGAAGCACTCAATGCATGTAAGTTTGAATCGGGAGACCCTAAAAACTGCTACGCTATAAGAAGAAGCCTCTTAGATATTTTGGTGGATGACAGAAACCTTGACAAAAACGGCTGTGAACTTTTCTCCAACCCACTAAATGCCCACCCTAGAATTTACTCGAGAAGATGCATACCCACCACTAGAATGAAAAAAGCCCTCAGGCCCTTCTGTTATCATGGGAAAATCGGTTTTGATGGCCTCGCTTGGGATGCCTACGTGGACCCGTTAACAGGCATTGGCAGAATAGTTTACGGAAATCCCCCCTTTGATGGAAAGGATAAGGGCAAATCTTCGGCGGTTATGACTACCTTGGAAATGGGACATAAAGCGGCCAACACTGTACCCGGATTTTCAGGAACACGGATTCTTCCACTGTCTCCCAAAAACCAAAAAAGATGGTTTGATAAAGGATTTAAACTTGTTTTCAGATTCCCGCATAACACTATTCCATTTATCCCACATGGTTATTGGACGGGCGATGACCCCTACGTTCTCCCAGGTGGCGGATGCTATACGGATGATTTTTCGGATGTCGTTATCATAGCTATAGACAGTGCACCCAGCGATACTCAGCCAGCCTTTGACTGGAGGCCTACACAGAAAAAGATTGCTAGATGGTTCCTCAATGTCCTCCCTAAGTCCAGAGTCACGGAGAGGAGACTAGAATACACTGGAGTTAGCCCTGATATTTGGAATGAAGTTCTGAACGAAAGGGACAACGTACTCCCCTCTTCGTTGTGCCCATGGCCCACTCAAGACCCCCCCTATCATCAGAATGGTGCTGAGCATTATTATGGCGGTCACCATGACACGACAATCACCAACGTAGCTTCTAAGCCCTTCATTAGCACCGTGAAATGGCCCAAAGCACTTACACTCATGGGGTACCTCCCTCCTCTTTTCGGTACTGTCCTCAACACGATAGGTGTTCCCCGTGGCAAGATTAAACCTCTCCTTAAAAAACTTTCAAGAATCTGTAGGCAACACACCAGAAATAGACGAGACGTGTTTCTGTTAAACACCCCCACCTCCTTGAACACTGACCCGCATACAGTTGACATCCTGGGCAATGAGACCATGACGGAAACAGAAGCTGTGCAAAAAACAAACGACTTTCTTCAAACCCTCCTGCAATAATTTTCAAAAGCCTTGCAATAAAAGATGGCTCTCTGTCCATTCCCATGGGTGGGAGGGGCCCCTCCTCCCCCCCCTCTCCCCTCCCCCACCACCCCCCCCTCTCCTCCGCCCACCCTGACCTCCTTCCTCATCGTCTCCAAATACCCCCTTAATTCTTCGACTTCCCTCCCCACCGCCTAGTTTCAGCCACCCCTCCACTCACCCGGCCATGGCTGCTTCTCCATCTTCTAGAGTTTTTTGCTTAGCACCTAGCTTTTTCTCTAGATGTCACCCTGCTGAAAAGTGGGATGAGCCCCTTTGTGGGCGCGCTATAGTAGAGGGAGTAGCCCCTAGTGTTTTCACTAGCCTGCTTTGCAGGGTTACCGCACTCTCAGGACTTTGTCCCTTCTGCTAGCGTAAATGTTTTATTATTATTATTCCAGGGATTGAAACAAGCAGACTCTAGCCACTGTAAAGCTGGTCGGCAGAGCCGAGTTCAGCATACGGATTCCAAGGCAGGAAAGCATCCGAAGTAAGTTGAGATGAAACATCATAAGTGTTGACACCACCAGACCCAAGCGGGTCAGGCGGATCCCGGAGTGGAGTGGCAAGACTCTCAAATTGCAGAGCCGCTGAGGTCGATTGAGAAAAGAACGGTGCCACATCCCGCGGCGGCATTGACGAACCAGTAGTAATCACGGACGGGCAAAAGGAATCCAGTAATGCACCACCGGGATGAACCGCACCGTGGCCGTAGGTGGCTCCGGGCTCAACCAGGCCCCTGACACCACCGCCGACCACGAGTGTCGGCATCGCCGTAGCACTGAACAGAAATGTAGCCACCATGAAAAGAGTGAGCGCAAATTCTCCGAGCCAAATGGCCTGGAGCCTCTGGGGACTCCGAATCGCCGAAATGCCGCAGCCGCCGGCGGTGCACCCCCTTCAACTTCAGTCAGGCAGACATCAGGAGGGTAGTCGGAGCCCTCTCCATCGTCATCGGAGTCACACACTTCAACAGGCTCAGGGTCAATGTCAAGCCAGTCAGGGTGGACAGTGTTGAATGTTTTGAATGAATTGTCAGCAGAAGCCATCGGGCCGAGAGCCAGAGAGGCAGACGGCGGCACGAAGGCGGCACCGCTGACCTCGTGCAAGTCAATCGGCTTACCATGCACGGGTGCAGAGGCCCTCGGCAGCAGTCGCTTGCTGGCGGTCGGCCCAGCGACACCACCAGCAAGCGGACCGCCGACCTCAGCAAATGCAACACGGCCAATCCCTACGTTTCTGGACGCGTGCAATACATCGTATTGAACACATATTGCAGGCATATTGCACGCGTATTGACAATAAATGTTCAATACAATAAAAATGTTACAATATGTGTGCAATATGCCTGCAAGCGCTCCAACATGTGTGCAACATAGTATTGCAGTGAGCCCTCATGTATTGGAGACATATTGAAGTTCTGATGCAGAGAGTTATTTCAATATGCCTTCAACACATGTGTAGTATAGGGTTGGAGACATGCACCATGCATGTCGCAAACACTATGAAGGCATGTTGCAGACATATTGCCCACATATTGTATACATATTGTATACATATTGTATACATATTGTATACATATTGTAAGTCAACATTCAATATGTTGGATACACACTGCGGACCTACTGCATACGTATTGAACATGTAAACTCAATATGTTGTATATATATTGTGGACCTATTGAATATGTATTGAAACGGAACATTCAGTATGTTGGGTACATACTGCGGACATATTGCATACGTATTGAACATGTAAATTCAATATGTTGTATATATATTGTGGACCTATTGAATATGTATTGAAACGGTACATTTAGTATATTGGATACATACTGCGGACCTATTGCATACATATTGAACATGAAAATTCAATATGTTGTATATATATTGCGGACATATTGCATATATATTGAAACGGAACATTCAGTATGTTGGATACATACTGCGGACCTATTGTATACGTATTGAACATGCAAATTCAATATGTTGTATATATACTGTGGACATATTGCATATGTATTTGAAATAAAAGTTGCCTATGTTGGATATATATTATAGACCTATAGCATACATATTGCACATTTGCAACATGCAGTGTGTTCACTATGTTTCCACTATGCGTATGCTATGCGAGATAAACAAAATAAGAATAGTAGGGAACACTCGAGCATCTTTACTACGATTAACATGTATCTAGCTAGGCAGAAAGGAATACGAATGGGACTATCAAATTTCATCATACCAACGAATACACAAAATAATGTTCTACTCGTGCACTTTCTATTTACAATACG